>JAWNKV010000264.1:0-293620 GCA_035041805.1 Amiota mariae
AGTACAACAGCTCCTGAGCAATGTTAACGCTATGCTGTTTTTGGTCGAAATTGAGCAATTTTGATACGAATTTCGCGGCGACCTGTCTCATGCCCAAATCATTAGTAAAAATCGAATGGCAGGAGCCAATCGATATGTTTAGGTCCTCAACAACTTCTCTAACGGTGATTCGAAACAGTGACTATGTTCCTATATTATAGCCTTTTCACACTGCACTGAATCACGAATATGTATTTTGTCGTTCAGATTGTCAATTTCAAATCATGAATAGCTATTTTTTGTTTTGGTTACTAATGGAACGTTGTGGCTGATTGTGAGAAATTAAAAAATAGTATGAAAAATACATGATTAAGAACAATTCGCAATGTATGCAAATAATTCTTGTAGCTTACTTTTTCATTCCTGCTACTTATTTTATTATAATTAAAAAAAATATTTACAATTTCAAATTTATTTCAAATGTTTTGTGCAATGATCAGCTGTTGTATATTGGACCGCGAAAAAAAGGTGAAAGACAGTCGAAAATTACTTAAAAAAGGCATCACATTCTTCAACAACCAACCCGTCACTTTTCCTTGTGGTTGTTGTCGATTTTGATCCGTATAAGCGCCACATCACCTCTGACTCCAGATTTGATAAAATTAAACAAAGAACATGGCAAAAGGTAAGTGAAAATTTTGTTTATGTTCGAATTTGAAATAAAATATTTTACGTACAGAATTACAAAAATTTATATGCAAGCGTCTTAATCCGTCGATACGATGGAGTGAAAGCGTCATCTAGGATTTAATTATCAATGTGGTGGACTGTGTAAAAGATACTCCAGAATCATTTGAAGTAAGTTTGAGGTGAAAACTGTATTAAATTATTTACTACTAGTAGGCCCGGCCCCCTTCGCCGAGTGTATTATACCTTCCCCTCAACTCCCTCTACCACATACAATTTAAAGTATATTGGCAATCCTCTTGTGCACATTTAGTTAATAAAAAATGAGATGAAATAATGCAATTATAACAACAACACACTCTCTCTTTTACTACGATCTCAGTGCATAATAATACAGAAAGAAAAGAGCGAATAGCGCAATACTCTTGTGCGCACTCAGTTTTCAGTGAATGAGGGTACTAAATATAACAATTACAACAACACACAAAGTTCAAGAAGAAGCATAGCACCAACAACGTAAAAAAAGTAAGCAAATTTTTGTGCATGGTATTTCAAAAATGTATATACATATATATAGTGACTGAAAATGAATAAAATATTTTTATTATTGAGTCAATACATGTATACCTTTCAAAGAAAATTATTTAATTAACAGTGAAAACCGTATCAAAATACTTTGTGTGGTTTAGAAGTAATCAGTATCAAATCTTCTTGCAATTTCGACTTTGCTTTATATTATGTAAAGATATATTCCTCATCTAATTTCTAGAAACCAACAGCACAGAGGCGTCAACCCAGCATTCGTCGTGGAGCCATCGGAAATGGAAGAAGATTATTTTACAAAATATATTGAAGAACAGATGTATTGCCAGTCTCCTCTCTCGGTGAAGTACTGGACATTTCTGACCATGGTGTTAAGCCTCCCGTTCGAAGATGCCAACCAACTTGCCGATGAATTTCCTGGAACATCAATGCAGGCATATAGAAAGCAGCCAAAAGAATTGCAAAAATAGCTGACGATGCATTGGAGTTCGAGCACAAGAATTTAAAATTACAAGAACGGAGGGAGCTATTCGAGGTGGAGAAATTCGAGTGGCAGAAAAATAAAAGCAACAAGAGTTTGACAACTAAATAAAAATGAAAGCGATGGAATTGGAAGGAGAGGAACGATTACGAATTTTAGAACTAGAAATGAAATATGAAAAGACACCATGAAAAAATGGTGTAACTAATGTTATACCTTACGTACTCATGTTATACGTTACATACTACTAAAAATTTAAGTATTATTTTTAAGTTGTTATGAATTACTAGATTTAATCTTTATTTTTAAGTTGTTATGAAATTACTAGATTTAAGTTTTATTTTTAAGTTTTTATGAACAAAAAATAAATTAATTTCCTAAACAAATAGCTCGCATTTTAACATTGCCTTCAGAAGTGGGCATAAGGTTATCATCATCATTTGTTCGACTTAAGTCAGTAGTTAGATCGATGATGAGCTGCACCATTGTAGAAAACTGCAAACTGGACCACGCCACACAAAAAACAGCGTCGTCTTTAATAATGTTATAAGTCGCCAAAAAGTTTTCCTTACTGACACGGACGATTTGCCGGAACCTAATTTCGTCTAAATTGCATAAAATATCCGATATAAAACTTCGCGATTTCGGTACTGAGTGCTGAGAATGTGGAGTAGCACAACGACAAAGCGAAGCAACCGCTATTGTAAGCAAAGCATCGTCTATGATTTCATTTTCCAATTTACTTGTTTCTTCTGGAAAATTAAACATGAAGTGACTAGATATATATATATATATATTTATATTGCATCTTACCATTCTTGTTGCCAAAAATTTCCAACAATAATAAATTATTTATGGCAATTTCTGAACTTAATTCAATCAATTTCCTTTTTCTCTTATTTTTGGCATTTTCGATTGCTTGTTTACTTTGTTTACATTCTATTGAGAGTTGTGTTTTCGAGAACAGCTGATTTGCTATGTGCAAGCACAAATGTTCGTTCACGAGATTGAGCTCGTAAATTTGCTACCGTAGACAACTTTCGACGGTTTCGACATCTCGTGAATACCCTAATTGATACATACTACAAAGAAAATTTAAAATTAAATATTAAACAAGAACTAGAAAACATAAAACAATACATTTTGTTTATGAACGATTGTTTTTTTACATTTTGGTTTCCTTTTGCTCTTGAATTTTCATTCAAATTTGTAATTTGTATATTGTTGTCACTTACACACCATTGTTGTTGACACTAAACATTTATTATTGTACATTATTCCTTATCCACCATCTGACGAAATGGAGGAATATAAAGAGAAATGTTTTATGGCACATGCAGCATTGACTACCGCTTTAAATGGCTAGAAAGTGGATAACCAAGCTGATGGGGTAGATGACGCCATCGCAAAACTTGACTCACAACAGGCAGAGTTTCTTGGAAAAGTTTCAAACTTCATCAATAAATACTGAGGTTCATTATTAGATGTCCATATTTTCGCGTAATTATGAAGACTGGCCATCCTTTTGTGATCTATTTTCGGACGCAATCGATGCAAAAGTTAACCTCACGGCTACGCAAAAATTCCACTACTTAAAATCGTATTTGTCTGGAGACGCTTTGAACCTTATAAAGCATATCCCGATTACAAACAATTATCCTCAGGCATGGGAACGTCTTGGGCTCGTGAGTGCAGAGTTTTCTAAATCTGCCACAAACGAGTACAATAAATGTATCAATTCTGCGGAAGATACATGATGGAGCGGATGAAGTGTTGAGGGGATTAACGGCACTCTACAGTACAAGATACACATACTGGTTAAAAAGATGGATGAAGAAACGGGATGCGAAAAGGACACAATTAATAGTTTCTTAGAATTTCAGTCCAAGCGATGCGACGCCTTGGAGACGTTGCGGTCGTCACGTGGCACACAAAATAGACGGGCTGTTGCGGTCAACCATGTGAATTCGCTGCAGAGTAAAACATTTAAAATTTCCAATGCGGCTCACGCCATTTTCGTATGTGAGAATTTTAAAGCCTTGGATGTTGAAGTTCGCAGGAAGATAGTAAAAGACAAAAATTTATGCTACAACTGTCTAAGTGATGCCTATCGAGCCAAACAATGCAATTGCACACATCTTTGCCGCACTTGTAAGGACAAGCACCATTCCCTTATTCATTTCAATAAAGCATCTTCCCTTGATAGTACGTTAACCGCCAATCATAATCTGGATTGCAGTATTCAGTCATCATCATCATTCTGAGAGTCACTACGCTGTTACCAACAATCGTTGCCAACGTATTGGACGGTCAGTGTAAGCTGTTAAAATGCCGTATGCTGCTCGATTCCAGTTCTAAAAAATTATTGGTCGACATATAAAACACTACATGGACCCAAAAAAACAGACTGAGATTGGCAGATCCATCTTTTAATGTACCAGGTCCAGCTAATATCATCATTGGGTCGGATCAACTTTGGAACATCTACACAGGCGAACGATTACAATTCGGTGACAAATTACCTACCGCTCTTAACTTCATTTTTGGTTTGGTGATGGGTAACTCTTGCCATGGTATCGGTGAAAATGTTACAGTTTCGCATACATATACATCCTAGTTAGACACTGATAGTCTAGTACGCACGTTTATGAAATTGGAATCTGTTCAACCCAACACTAAGACAGTCAATGCCTCAGAACCTGGTAAAAATCACTTTCGTAGTACTTAGTTCCTGCAAAGACGATTCAGGATATTCACTCTACGAGCGATAACACATTGGGCCACCTATTCAGAGAGACTTGTTTGGTGTTACAATTCGTTTTCGACAACAGAGGAATCAAAATTGCCTCAATTCATACAAACTTTCAGCGTATTGATTGGCACCGAGATGCTTTACGGCTGCAGCATTATCGATTGATGACAATGTCTTAAGGTGGAGATACACAAACGACGTTTTCTTGCAAACCAACTTTTGGTCCGTTCGTGCGTCAAAAAAAAAAGTTGAAATGTATGAAATCGTATGGACCGAGTTACATAGCTTGCTCGCTAACGCAGCAACGCAAAAAGTCGAACAACTTCAACAGAAAACAGTATTGGTGAATGGAAAAAGAACACGTTTGTGAACCAGAAAACAGCTGTTTGTGAACCAAAAGAACTGCTTGATCGAGTGGTGAATGACAAAAAACTTTTTGGTAAATTTCTTTGTATTATTTATGTTAAATTTGATGGCAGATTTCCCTATCTATTTAAAAAGTTATTCCAATTCAATTTATTACATGATAATAAAAATACATACTTCCTTTTTTTAATAATTCAACTTTTAAAGCAGTTTTCTTCAATAATTACTTTCTCAAATTTTCAAATTCACAGCTGTTTTTTGTTTACTAAAGTCAATAACGCTGAAGTCGTTTGTGTACCTCGACGTCGTTTGCGTAGTTTGACGCTGCATGCTGCGTTTGTCGACAATACAGCTTAACGCTGAAGTCGTTTGTGTACCTCGACCTTTTAACTTCAACAGAAAACAGTACTGGTGAATGGAAAAAGAACTGGTTTGTGAACCAGAAAACAGCTGTTTGTGAACCAAAAGAACTGCTTGATCGCGTGGTGAATAACAAAAAACTGATTTGGTAAATGGCAATTTCTTTGCAGTATTTATGTTAAATTTGATGGCAGACTTCCCTATCTATTCCAATTCAATTTATTACATGGTAATAAAAATACATACTTCCTTTGTTTTAATAATTCAACTTTTAATACAATTTTCTTCAATAATTACTTTCTTAAATTTTCAAATTCACAGCTGTTTTTTGTTTACTGAAGTCAATATGGTTGAAGTCGTTTGTGTACCTCGATGTCGTTTGTGTAGTTTGATGCTGCATGCTGCGTTTGTCGAAAATGCAGCTTATCGTTGAAGTTGTTTGTATATCTCCACCTTTATGGTTTTTCCCCGTCACCATTCCTAGCAGTTCGAGTTTTGCAACAGCTTGCAAATAACTATAAAGGCACCCACAAAGCAGCTGCACAGGTTTTGGCTAACGATACATACGGTGATGACATCGCTACTGGTGGCAATTCAATAGGAGAGCTCATTGAATTAAAAGAGGAAGTAATAGATTTATTGTCGAAAGCCAACTTCAATTTTAGAAAATGGTGTTCAAATTGTTGGTCCCAGTATATATTAATAACTATCTTTTGACAGAGCACCAACTAAATGAATCATACTTTCAGAATTATCGAAATTTTTGTTCTATTGGTGATTGTTTCTCCAACTACTATATAATCCAGCTTAAGGCGATATTTCAGGAAACCTGGAGTCATACTTTAAATTGGGACGATGGACTACCTGAAGACTTAAATGCACGGTGGTGAATTTGTTTGCATGACCTACCTCAGTTGGCTAAGATTCGAGTCCCGCGATAAATCGCTTGTACTACGCAACCAATAGAACATGTCTTTGCCGACGCTGCGGTTGTATATAACCGAATTGCAACGGACGATGGGTACAATTTCCGACTAGTAGCTTCACGTACAAGCGTGACTCCATTGAAACCCATATCGATCCCACGACTGGAATTAAACGCTGCAGTATTCGCAACAAGAATACTGAATCTTGTTAAGTAAGCCCTTACCGTACCTATATCCGGGATTCATTGTTGGACAGATTAAGAGATCGTGCTCCATTGGTTATCTTCGCCACCCAGGAAATGGGCAACTTTTGTTTGCAACAGAACGGCTGAGATTTTTGACACTTACGCCACAAATGTTTGGCATCACGTGTGCTCGCAAGACAATCCTGCAGATTGTGCTTCGCGTTGAATTTCTGCATCAAGCCTTATAACACACGAGATATGGTGGTCAGCACCTCGGTGGCTATCACAATCATAACACTTGTGGCCTACATCGAAATTAGATGAAGTAAACCCTCCAACCGTGGCTATTTTGAGTGAAACCATGTACACATCGCAACGCGAGAAACAATTGTTTTTGTTAAACTAATTGCAAGACTACCATCATGGACTCGACTGATAAGAATTGTAGATTTTTTTTGCGGTTTATTAACATCTGTCGTCAACGTAATGACTGTACGCAACAATTGCCCTTTTTAACATCGCATTGTTCAAAAAACCGAATTCACATGAGATTATAAATCTTTGATGGAGGGGCATCAATCCAACGCTAAGTCTTAGCTAATAAGACTACTACCATTTGTTGCCGATGCAGGACTATTGTGTGTAGGTGGTTGCGTTCAGCATTCTTACGTCAACGATGATGTCAAACATCCAATTATTTTACCAAAGAAGTCTATAAGTCACCTATCACTGCTTATTATTCGAGACATTCACGAGACACATCTTCATACTGGAGTTGAGGTTACATTCGTGATCACGCGACAATAGTATTGGATTCTCGGCGCTCGGAATATCATTCGAAATGTTGTCCATCGATGTGATTTCTCTTCATGGTGAAGCAAGCTACAAGCGTACCAGTTATGGCCAACTTGCCTTCACCACGAGTTCAATCATAACTGTCTATCGACTGGAACTATTCACATTGAATCGTTTCAGTAACGTTCGTGAGAAGCCGACTGATCTATATTCCGACAACAGTACCACATTCCAAGGCAATGATCAACAACTGGCATTAAAGCAGGCAAAGGATGAACATATTGCAAATATCATGTCAACGGACGTTATTACATGGCATCATACCACCTTCATCACCACATTTCACTTCATCGGGTTATTGGTAGTAATGTATTGACTTTTGAAGAATACCAAATACTTCTGACATAAATCAGTGCAGTATTGTTTGCCGCTGGAGATGATCAGCTAGATCCGTTGACCCCTACACATTTCTTGATTGGAGAAGCTTATTCTGCCATACCCGAGCCATCGTTATTGGACACCATCCCAAATCGACTGCTGCGCTGGAAACAAATACAAGCAAAAATGTAAAAAAAGAATAACTTTGGCTATGCCCCTTCTAGTAGTCCGAGAGTCTTGAAATTTCCCAATTTGTCCCAATTTCAGTTCCATAGTACAAAAAACAAAATAGTTTTTCTAATAAGAACTTTCAGTTGGATCCCTGTTAGTATGGGGCGTACCTCTTAGTGGTTCGAGGGTCTTAAAATGTATATGGTTGATGGATATAGACCAGGCACTTATATTGTCCAAATTTCAGTTCCCGGTTTGTGTTACTATCGATCTTGTGCTTACAACCACATTGTATTTTTTATATATGATAGTAATTATGTGATAGCGTTAACCAGATTGCTATGAATTATTTTAAAAACAACTCTTGGTAGCAATTATTTCAAATAACATCTAACAAACACAATCTTTTTATAACCAAATTCAACAAGTCTGTGCGCTATCGCCGGTCTCAGACTAATGCCCCCTACACACAAATCTGTCCTCTTGCCACGACCTTTCCAGCACTCCAAAGTACGTGTAAAGGTGGAGGTACACAAAAGACCTCAGCGTTATTGACTTCGGTAAACAAAAAAACACCTATGAATTTGAAAATTTAAGAAAGTAATTATTGAAGAAAACTATATTAAAAGTTGAATTATTAAAAAATCTGTCAAGTGTGAGTTGGACTCGCACATGGAGGGTTCCGTACCATCATACAAGATTTATTGCTTAAAATATGAAATTATGTGTATATTTAACAGCCTAAAAGTACACTACAATTAACAGCTTAAAAGTATACTACAAAAAAAAAAAAAAAATTGTTAAACAAAAGATTAAATTAAAGAACAATGCTTCTAAACATGTGTATTTTTAGTATTTGTCGTTCTACACACAAATGCATTACACACTCTGTGAAAATATCAACTCTCTACCTATTACGGTTCATTAGATAGAACAGGAGACGGACGGAGGGACGGACGGGCATCGTAAGCTTAGTAAGAGGGTCCAGTTAGCTCCCTATGGGTACGGAACCGTAAACATTTTTTATATTCTTATTATCATGTAATAAATTGAATTGAAATAACTTTTTAAATAGATAGGAAAGTCTGCTTAAAATTTAACGTAAATACTGCAAAGAAATTGCCATTTACCAAATCAGTTTTTTGTTATTCACCACGCGATCAAGCAGTTCTTTTGGTTCACAAACAGCTGTTTTTTGGTTCGCAAACCAGTTCTTTTTCCATTTGCCAATACTGTTTTCTGTTGAAGTTGTTGAACTTTTGACGTTGTTGCGTTCGCAAGCAAGCTATGTAACTCGGTCCATACGATTTCATACATTTAAACTTTTGTGTTTTGCCGCACGAACGCTGCAGAAAACGCAAGAAAACGTCGTTTGTGTATCTCCACCTTAAGAGAGTAGCTTCGGTGTTTAACAACACTAGACAAAACTCAGTGCTACCAAGCCGATAAACGATAACAACTGTAAGTACTACTTATTTTATCGTTTGCCTTAACACGACCATATTGCGGGTTCATCGCTCTCGATGAATCAATCATCATTACTCAGCATCCATCTTTTATATTTTCTTTATTGTTTTCTTTTAATTCATAATCTACAAAATAGAAAAACAAAAACAAATTAACTTGACACATTTCGTTCCTTGAACAAATCTCATTTTCTTTCTTTCTTTTCTCTTTTCGTTCCTGCTTTGTGAACCAGCAAACAACAGCATTTGTTTCTGCAAAACAAAACATTTTAATTACATTCACTTAGTCATACAGAATTATAATTCAGATTGAATCTTAAGCTTGCTTGCAATATCTGAGTTTATTTCAATCAACTGCTCATCTACTTCCATACAACTTTGCTTGTTCGAACTCCAACAAATTTGAAGTCAGACTCAAAGGCTTGGAACCAAGATCAGAGTCGTCATGTGCCATGGCTCAGAGGCAATCTTAAGCTTGTTCATGAATTCTGTCCAATTTTAAAACAATTATATTTAGAATACCATGACTCAGAGGCAAGCTTAAGCTTGTCCATGAATTGTGCCAATATTATTTTAATTATTTTCAACCTCTTGGGACTCTTCTTCACGTATCGGCTGAATTACCTCTCTTGCAGCTACCATTATGATATTGGAACGATTCGCGATCATTCGGCAAGACACCGACAACTTCATAAGGTCCACGATAGTACTCTTGCAATTTGGATTTATGGATCTAGTTACCATAGTAGATTACTTTCTCGCCTATATTTAATTGGGTTGGTTTGCATTTATTCAAATGAAATCGCACTTTCAAACGATTAACATTTTTTTTACTCGTTCATTAGCAAGCTCTCGTATTGTTTCCATGTCATCATACTGCGGTTCAATTTCCAATCCGGGGTAAGCCTAGTGATTCTGGTCAGGATTTTCAAACTAGAAAATCCAGTTGTCTTATTAACTGTAGTTTCGTACCCATAGGGAACTAACGGGACCCTATTACTAAGCTTACAATGTCCGTCCTTCCGTCCGTCTCCTGCTCTATCTGATGAACCGTAATAGGTAGAGAGTTGAAATTTTCACAAAGTGTGTAATTCACTTGTGTGTAGAACGACAAATACTAAAAATATATATTTTTAGAAGCATTGTTCTTTAATTTAGCGAACCTCTCTATTTCCGACTGACGCAAATGTGGTCAATTTGGTTACGAGTTTTCCCATTTGGCGAAGTCCATGTGTATTTGTGAATTTCTTTATGAGGAAATATAGCTGGAAGGCTTGACAGATCTCAATTAGCCTCTCGCCGTTGTTGTTTTGTGTTCCACATCCATGGACTCCCATAGTCGACTCAAGACCGGTGTTGATATTTCCAATTTTTGCGTTAAAGTCGCCCATTAGGAAGATTATATCTCCCCAGTTGATGGAGCTAAGTGTGTTGAGTCAGGCTGTGCATAGAATTCATCTTTTATCATACAATCAGCGTCTTCCGTTGGAGCATAGCATTGCACGATGGTGATATGCCTATGGACATTGCTGTGGAAGCGGGCCAGGATTATGAGGTCAGAGATTGGTTTCCAGGAATGCAAGGTGCTACGCATGTCTTTGGATATAATTATGCCAACGCCGCTTTCTCCTCGGTCTTCTTTCCCGCTGAATAAAATAGTACTGCCATGCGGATGTTGTACATATGCCGCTGCCATTCCACCTCATTTCACTTATGCCCAAACACGTTGATGTTGTATGCTGTCATATCTGCATTTCGAGTTACGCCTGTCTGGAGAGACTTCTTCTAAGAGTTCTTATATTCCATTGTACTATTCTTGTCCGAGTGCGTGGGCCAAATGTCGTCATCTTGTTGTTTCTTTTGTATCCGAGGCTTATCCTTGTATTTGTTTCGGTAATCGATTGGTTTTTCACTATAGTAGGTGATTGGCCCTTCTGCTAAGCGATCTCAAGTGATGGGGCTGCTCTCCATCTGTCGTTACTTGAGAACAACGCCTCCTGTTGTTTTTGAAGCGCCATTCTGTGGTATAGTTTTTTCCTAGCTGTTGTTGCCTGAGGTTTGAGCACACCACGATGGTTGGGGGATTTCGCTTAAGTTCAACTTGCACATTTTTTCTATGTTGTTTTTCCTCAAGTGTCCATTCTTTATTAGGATGGATATAGAAAGTGTTTTTGGGATAAGGAAGTTTGTACATTGACGGGAAAAATTTATTAAGATGGAAAAAACGCAGGATCAGTTCGTCGCCACTGGGGCTAGAACCTGCGGCCTCCGGGATTGTAGTCTAGCGCGCTTACCTCTATGCTACAGAGGCCACTATTAAATGTAGTATTAAGAACCAATTGCAAGCGGCCAACGTAGTTAGACCAATCAAAATTTGTTCCTGTATCAGTGGGTAACAAATTAGCCACAGTGTCAACACATCCTTCCACCTGCCCATTCGCTCTACTAGCACCAGCTGCAATTAAGTGATGTTCTATTCCGAATGATTTACACAGATTTTGAAATTTTACGCGGTGCGCCAAAGATCATTATACAATATAATTGTAGAACATCTGAGTTGCTTCTGTAGCTTTAAGCGTTTTTCAAGGGAATAAAACACAAATTTTGTAAAAGCGTCAATGATGCATCAAATCAGCATGTAAAATGTCAAACGGAATCGGTCGCTTCTCGATTGGGTGTACCTCACACAGTTTCTTTCCAGAAGGTCTCTTAGCCACAAGGCAAATTACACAAGAGTCCACAAATTTCCTTACTTTTTTTTGTCATTGATGGTATCCAGAAATGTTCCCTTATCTTTGCTAGAGTCTTCTCCCATCCTACATGACAATTATCTTCCTGAAAACGTCCCATCAATGATAGTCGACATCGTTGCGGAATATAAATTTTGTTTGAACCTTCATTTTTTGTTTGTATAAAATTTCACTTTTCAATGTGTACTGAGCTTCAGTGTCCGCGTCTCTGCTTTTGATTTTATCAATAATTTCAACTGCTGCAGAATCATTTTGTTGCTCAATATGCATCTCAGTCTCACAATAAAGTCGGCAACTGAGTTTAGTAAGCGTATTACGACTCAAATAGTCCACATGTGACAAGGACTTGAAGGTAGATCCACCAACGAGCTACTCGTACACGTGATAACAAATCTCTCTTTTGCTTAGTGGCTTTCAATGATTTGCAGTCATTGACTAACAAGAATTTTACGCCTAAAAGATTGTGTCGAAAGTGTTTCACTGAATTTATTACGGCAAGAGTTTCTAATTCATAGTTGTGAATTTCATATACTTTAATGGCTTGACTGTAATAGGAAACCACATGTAATCTCTTATGAATAGTCCTTCTATCTTAGGAGCTACCTCAATGATCCATTTCAGCGTTTGTTCATCGTTACATTTGAGGATATTGACTCCCATGTACCAACCTGCTCCTTCAAACGAGGGCGAGGCTTTGTCTGGTTCGTCCGTCAACCTGGCAACGAGGGCGTTGAGAATTTTGCGTCCACCTGTCTTCATTGATCCACCGTCATCTGTCCATTTGGGTGATGTCGGTCAATAAGCGCTACGGTCATTTGGTGTGACAGGTTTCTGGGTGCGAAGCCGTTTGGCTGCAGGTCTTTATTCGTCCTTAGACCGCTGCCTTTTCGGCTCCTTAGTGTTCTTTGCGATATTCTCTTCGATTTTATTCACGAAGGCAGGATGCGTTGTCGTATGTTTTCCACTCTGCGCGAAGTGCTCTCTTCCTTTCGTGACCATTTCATTAACCGTTATTAACGCGTGGAGGGTATAGCTAGAGGATTTTTGCCAACCTCGTGTACTAGATACAATGATAAGTGAAATAAAGAATACTTGCGCTTTGAGTTCACAAGGTCATAAAACTGCTTAGAGTCACGTGAAAATTGCAGTCTACAACGTGAGAGATACTTGTTATAACAAAAATTATTTAATGAAAGAAAATTAGCACGGGCCACACAAAAGTTAGCAAAAGCTATAGAAGAACCAGAACTCTTAAATTTTGTGTATAGTCTTGACTTAATGTTCTTCAAACTAGAAAGTATTCTTGTTAACCAAGGTGGTTTATATGATACAGCGTTATAGGGGACATAGGCATCAAAAATATTGTATTACATGTAGATGTGGAGTCTGAAACAGGACAAGTTACAGAGTGGGATATTTCCAATGTTTTAAGGTAAGTATCCTCAGGAAGACATAAAGGTTGGCATCTTGATACAAAAGAACCAGCGGAATCATTGCTGAACAGAAGATTGAGTGATCTATGCAATGATTGACTACAGAGTTCATTTGAATGAGTCAGCCGAGAGTAATGTTCTTTTAGAAGTATTCTCATCTTTTCGAGACATTTGTAGAGTATTCCTAAATGTTCTTGGACCGTTTCTTCTTTTGTTTCACGGTCTAATTTAGGCATTTGTAAAATATGTCGAAGTTTAATTTTATTACTCTAGCTTTTGTGACGATCTGTTGCCAATCTATATGTAATGGTTAGATTTTGTCGAGTCCAGTTACAGCTGCTCCACGAATTAAATGTTCTTTATTCTTTGGGTATGCATTTTATTGTATAAATCTCTAATAGAAGTTGTTCTGCCAAAAGAAATATGATTTTGATGAAATAGATTGATAAATCTTTTTGGGAACCAACTTGTATTTCATTTCATTTTGCCTTTTCGGAATGAGCCCTCGACCCACACATGATTATTCCGGGGGAAAAATAATTCAATATTTTCTTTACGTACGAAAAATATTATTTAATTATTTACCCCTATTCGGCTGAGGGCCTACTTTTAAATATTCCCTGTTGTCAATTTTCTTATTCCATCTAAATCAGATCAAATCAAAATTAAGTCATTGAATTTTGGTTAAATTCGTAAATTCAAAGAGAGCGTTCGTGTTTATTTTTGTTCTTTCTGATAATTTTTTTTAACTTTAAATTGTAACTTTATTACTTATTTACATATATTATTGTGCATAACATAAATTGATCGTGTTTTCGGGTTAGATGGTGGTGCATAAATTTTAAGAGTTTTAATATTTCTAATTATTGTTGCAAAACCAAACTGTTATTAATCAGTGCTTCAGTACCGTTTTGTGTTTCTTTCATTGTTTTTTCTTTGGGTTTGTTTATTTTTGTGCGCGCTCTACTCTCACTTGCAGTGTGTACATTAAGTTTTACATTGCATCTGCTTGACAGGGCATCCAAATTGTGAATTTTGTTATCTGCATTTTTGATAACTTAATCAATTTATGATTAAACAAGTACCTTTTTTTTAGGGTTCCGTACCCAAAGGGTGCTAACGGGACCCTTTTACTAAGCTACCGCAGTCCGTCCGTCGACTCCGGCTCTATCTCATGAACCGTAATAGGTAAATTTTCACAAAGTGTGTAATTCACTTGTGTGTAGAACGACAAATACTAAAAATATATATTTTTAGAAGCATTGTTCTTTCTTTTGTTTAACAATTTTTTGTTTTTTGTTGTATACTTTGAGGTGTTATTTGTAGTATACTTTTAGGCTATTAAATATAAACATAACTTTATATTTTAAGCAAAAAATCTTGTACGGTGGTACGGAACCCTCCGTGTGCGAGTCCAACTCACACTAAACTGATTTTTAATATTCTTGTGATTAAATAAATAAATAAATAAAATGCTTAAAATAATAATAATTTTTTTTTTTATACATTAAGTCTTGAAGTTAAATGACTCATGATTCCTTTGTTTTAAATCTTAGTTCGAATAAAGAAAAACTTAATGAATGAAATGAATTACAAAATAATAATTATATCTAAACGTATTATTACCATGCTTCCCCCCAACTACCTCCCACCACTCCTCTTGTTCCTGCCACAATTGCCCCTCCAGCCGATCCTACCACAACTAATGTGCTTCCTGTAATACAGGTAATTCCACCCTTATCAGCAGTATCTTCCTCCAAACGGTCTAGACTCGCTTCTTCTCCTCCTTCGTCGAACACCATTGTGGACAAAAATGGGAATGTTGCCATTAATGCCTCCAAGCGGTCAAGAGCTGCTTCTTCTCGCCCATGGATAATTCTGGGAATGGTGCTGTCAACTACCACTATTGTTCCTTTACCCGACGAGTACAAACAGGCCGCACATTCATTGAATGTGGTTTCAGCACCTATCTTGTCAGTAGTGGGCCCTCAGAAACATATTTTCCTATCTAGAATTTCTTATGACGATATTAACAGGTATATTGTTTCCAAGACTAATGTGAAGGTTAGTCTGGAGGGAGGATATTTCGTCGTTTAAGATTAGCGTGTCTTCCGATTAGTTCGACGAATTTTGTAATCCGAAATTCTGGACTCCAAATATGATTGTTCATGAATTTAAACATAAGAAAAAGAATAGACCTAGTACTGTTAGGTTTCCAGTGCACACTAGTTCACCTTCCGCTCCAAGCTCGGCTCCAAAAAACTAGCTTCCTGCTTTCAGCATATCTCTCTATTACATCAAAATGGTTTTTTGTTCAGGCTTAATAATTTGTATAGGGAAAGTTTCTCCTTTGAAGCAGATGTTATAGCATTTTCTGAGGCATGGCTTCACTCTGATATTCTTAGTAATGAAATTTTCTGTTCAAATTTCGTCAGATATTGGACAGATCGTTCGTATATTCCGCCTAATTCCAATTTGGAAACTTATATGAGTCATGCTAGAGCCATTAAATCTGTCAATATCATTCTTCGGGACCGTGACTCTTTTATCGTGTTTGGCTATTTAAATCTCCCATTCATTTCGTGGTCCTTTTTTGGTACCTCGAATTATCTAGTTCATTCAGCACAACATGATTTCTTGAACACACTATTTGAAAATTTGTTTCAAATAATCTCTGTAGTAAATCATTACAATATATCACTTGATGTTGTGTTTAGTAATGATTCCGTTGGTACTTTTGTGTCAAGATGACATCCTTTTAGTATTCCTGAGGATACTTACCACAAAACATTTGAAATATCCCTTTCAAGAACCTGTCCTGTTTCAGACTCCACATCTACTTGACAATATATTTGATGTCCATTTCCCCTATAACACTGTTTCGAAAGTTTCATACTCGTTTAAACCAACTTGGCTTACAAGAAAACTTTTTAATCTGAAGAACATTAAGTCGAGGCTATATAATACTGGTTGGCCAAGGTCACGCATAGACCCAAGGTCCCATGCTATACCAGATGGAGTACCTACATGATTCGTTTTAGCAAAGGTATGTATCATTTAAAATCCTCGCGTCTTTGGAAAATCCTAGCAGTTGATTTACCTCCAGTTAAGAAATATCGCTTAGATCTCCAAGCTATGAAGTTCCTAGGTACTGTTGTCGAGTTCTCATAAGTGCCGAGCAGAAAGTAGGAGATGTTCCAATGTTTCCCTATCTTCCATACACTTCCTGCACTTTTCATCGAACAAGACTGGGTATCGACCACAAGTCACTTCGTTACTGAACTACTGGAGTTAGTAGACATGCAATACAAATTAAATACTACACGGCTACAGACCTAATGTCATCAACCATTTATACTAATCATCATGCACTATAAAGATACATTTAGATTTCAGCTGATCGGAAGAAATAGAATTAGATACAAGGTCATAGTATAGATTGTATGATTGACATAAAACACGAAAAAGATCATGCTGCAAATAATTAGTCTTACATGTACCAACAAGTATAGGAGAATAATTCCTTGTAACCCGAGAAGGAACACCAAGAGTCGTTCTGCGACTGGATAATTTCGTGAGGCGGATTAGTTCAAGACGGCTTTGGTAAGATGAAAGGTTTATATTGGGATCCCAGTGTAAGGACGCAGTGCAAAAAGCAAGAATTGATTTTGAATTAACTCAATACTATCACTATACTTTTTAAACTGTGGATCCAATACACATGATGCATATTGAAGTATTGGCCTAACCAAAGAAGTGAATAATAATTTGGTGGTGTAAGGATCATTAAACTCTTTAGACCAACGTTTAAGGTGTCCTAATACATCTCTAGCTTTACAGATGATACTAGAGATATGCGACCCAAAATGCAGCTTTGAATCCATCAACACACCCAGATCACGGAATTGTGTGACACGTTCTAGAGTGTGATCATTAATGTGGTAGCTTTTTACAATTAAATTTTTTAACACTGAGAGACACCAGAAGTTACACAAATAGTCTTAGATATAGCTGTTTTAAAAATAACTCTTTGGGTTCTGGAAGTTAGATAGGATGTAATCCAGTTAACTAACTTGGGAGGAAAACCAAAGGTATTCATTTTTTTAAGGAGTAGGAAGTGACAAACACTGTCAAAAGCTTTACTAAAATCTAATAAATTCTAATAAGTTGGTTGTAGTTGAACGCTTCTTGGTGAAACCGTGTTGTGAAGTGCAATTTGCAGATTGGTCTATGCAAAGCAACAGCACATCGCTTTTTTTGGAGAGGAAGGCTTTGATTCTCCCTTTAGCCTGAAGCGAATCTGCGTGGAGTTGAGCAGCAGTTTGCCACCTAGGACCGCAATCTTCTTCTTAGACTTATCGTCAATGGCAATGGAGACAAAGTGTATTGCACTTTAATTCAGTTCAAGAATAAGGCGTTAGCGTTCCACACTATTATTCTAAGTTCACTGGTCATTTTGGTTGCTTAGTAAGGCTTGGTTAGGTAGAAGGTGGTTATGATCTTAATTAAGTTGTTTACTTGTAGAACTAAATCTTTTACTATAGATTTTTTCTTGTATGTCATTTGATTGGGTGTTAATTTCCTGCTTACTTTCTTGCGTGTTGTCAATGGTTTTCGTATCATTGTTTTTGTTTGTTTGAGTGGTGGCCATGGGCTAGCGAATAGTAAGTTGTGATCGATTGATGATTTGGGCATCCTTTATAATTAGCGGTGTGGTTTCCGCCGCAGAGTGCGCATTTGAGTTGGTCGTTGAGTAGTGTTAAGTTGCATTCTATCGTCTTGTGTTTGCCAGCGCACTTGCCACATATCAGGTCTCTAGTACAAACGTTTTTTGTATGTCCGTATTTTTGGCAGTTTGTGCATTATGAAATTTTTCTTTTGTGGAGTGGTGGTTCAAATTTTATTTTGGTTTGAAGCATGTGTGTTATGTTGTAAATGTCTGCGATATTTTTATTGGTTTTTACCTCTATGAAAAATACCGGAAGGGGTGCCTTAGTAGTTTTATGCTGGATATTATGAATATTTATAACTTCGTGCCCTAGGTCATTTAGTTCAGTTTTAATGTCTTCTTTATCGGAGTCGGGAAGTAGGTGTCTTAATACCACTTTGAATCCTCTTTCTTCTTTTGGTTTAAGTGTGTAGTATTTTGTACTTTTTTCGCAAAGTAGTTTTATGATTTCACGGTAGTATTTAGGTTCAGTAGTTTGAATCATTACTTCATTCTTTGGCAGGGTTTTTAATGTAAAGTTTTTATCAACAATTTTTTTGAGATCACTGAGTTGAGAGTTTGAGTTTGGTTATGTTTTTGACATCTTGTACGTATATTGGAGGGGTTATTGATTTTTGGTGTATTTACTTTTTGAGGTGATATTGGAGTTTCTGTACCACTGTGCGTTGCTTCGTTGTTGTCGTTTTGTTCATCCGTTGTTGCTATTATAGTATTTCGAATCTATTTGATGACGAGGTGGGTTTGCTTAACCAGTACTGCTGTAAAGTTGTTTGTGCTGAGTTTCGTACCGTTTGCTTTTGTGCGATATTTTTACTTTTTTGCTTTTTACTGTTATTTGGTTGTTCATATGGTTTTTCTGATGTAACTCGGTTTCTTTTAGTTATTGTTTTTAAATTGTTTTGATGAATATTTTCAATGTTTTGATTTTCTACCTGAGCCTTTGGTGATGTAATTGAAGTAGTTGATGTGAAAGTTGATGCTACAGTTGTTGTGTATAAAATTTGGGTTGTGCTGGTTATTGATGACGTTGTAGTCGGTGGTATAGAAGTTGTTGGCGAGATGCACTGTACGCTCCAAGTAAGCGTGCTTGTTGTCGCTGGGGCTAGAAAATCCGGAGAGCAGGAACGTTTTCTCTCTTCAGCTATAGAGAGGGGCAAACAGTCTCGAATGGTAAAGTAACCATTCTTGTTTTTGGAGTTTAGGCTTCGCTCGTCTAATTGAGCATTAGACATAATTCCGGTTTTCGAAATTTATAGATAACACAGAACGATAAGAGTCAATGTAACGCGATGTAATGGAGAAAAGTTAATCGAAATTTATAATTGACGTATGATATTGAATTCCCTAATATGCTGCATCAATTGCAACTTAAGAAGGGTATTGTTGTTTGTTAATAATAACTGAACAACAAAAACAACCGTTGGTGTTGTTGTTTTTAAGAACTACTGCTAGCTTTTGCTGTTGTTATTGTCCTAGCTATGTAATATTGTTGTTGTTATCGCTATACTAGAAATAAAATTGGTTTTGTTGTTACAGTAAGGTAACGTTTCTGTTTTCGTTTTGGTGTTTATTTATCTAGTATTGAAGCTAATTGGCTTTTTTAATTTATTTATGCTGGATTAATTCTCTGAGGGCGGAGCTGCTGATAGCACGTCTGATATGGAGTGAATTTTTTAAAAACGTCGTACCTATCACTTACAATGCACTACATCTAAGAAGGAGATCTGATCAACCGCTTGCTGGCAGTGAAATCTATGAAGGGTGTTTCATGTACAGGTATGTATTTTATATGCTTACTCGACAAACAATTTCAAAGTAAAACGTTTCCTTAGGTACAAAAATTAGAGAGAAAATTAATGGAATATTACACGAGTTCGGTTGCGATCTGGATCAGGATAACCCCATTATAGTAACTGATCGAGGAGCTAATATGATAGCTGCATTCCGAGAGCTCCATAACATTCATTGCGTAAATCATCTGCTTCACAATGTTATTGAAACTACTATTAAGAAAGTTCCTGAACTGCAGAATATAGTAAAGAAATGTAGCAAAATCGTGAAATTTTTTAAGAAATCAGATATGAATTCTACTTTAAATTTCACTCTGAAAAGCTACTGCACAACTCGTTGGAATACAGTTTATTACTTACTGCAATCTATCGAAACAAATTGGGTTGACATCGCAAAAATATTAAAAGATAAAAATGAGTATTACAGGCTGGAGCAACTTGACTTAAGCAATTTGTGCTCACTCATAAGGCTTTTGGCTCCATTCGAAACATCTTCGAAAGAGCTGGAAGGCAGTACTTATGCAACGTTGCCACAAACTATACCCCATATCTATCATTTGAAAAAAAATGCAGTGTGGTAGACGATGATGTTGAAATAATTCAACAATGTAAATGTGTGTTGACTGATCTCTTAGAAACTATAGTTCTAAAAAACTGTTCCAAGTTTCATGACATTGCCTTATTTCTATATCCGCCAACAAATAACCTCTCGAAATTCACGGAAATTAAAAAGAAGGATATCATAGATAATTGTCGGGAAATTATGAAGTCTTTTATAAACGATGTCACAACACATAACAATGGTTTGTCATCGCAGTCTACAACACAAAGGAAATCCATTTATGATGATTTCTGCAGACCTTGCCGAAGCAGTGATGCACACGACGAAATCGACAATGAGATACTGCTATATCAAAATGTGAACATTCCTTTCAGTGAAGAATTCAACGTTGTGCAATGGTGGTGTAACAATAAGGAAAATTATCCATATCTGTACAAAACGACTTAAAAATTTTAACTGCGCCGGCAAATAGTGCAGCTTCAGAAAGAGCCTTTTCCACAGCGAGGAACCTCATAACGGAAAAACACACGAAAATTGCAACAAAAGACGATGGAATAAATCAAATAATGTTCCTCCATTCCAACATCGAAAATTTTGAAGAAAGTGTTTTACGCGAATAAATGAAATTTTAATATTACATATTTCAAAATTTTTAGTGTAACATATTTCATAATTTTTAGTATTACATATTTCAAAATTTTTAATATTACATACTGTTTGATCACGAGCTTTTTCGTGCTACTTTCCAATTAAATTAAAAGAAAAAAAGAAAGTTACACTTTAAATATAAATCTTTATTGTTTGTTAGAATTCACTTGTTATTTATTCTTGTGTGTGTTTACAATTATTGCTCTAATTATTGTTTTAACAACTGCTGCTTATCTTGTTACTGCTGTTTGTTGTTGTTGTTGCTGCTGCTGATGGTGCTGCTTCTCATGTTCACTGCGAGGATTAACGAATCAAACGGTATGAAAGAGTGAACTAGAGCAAGCGAGCATGTGAGAAAGATCCCAAAACGAAACGAAAAACTACAACCCAAATAAATGTTAAACCTTGCTAGCACACTACCGATCAAGCAACAATAATAAACGAAAATCAAAGACAAACCAAGTCGTTTTTCAATGCACAAAACACATGCAGTCGCAGTTAGACAACCAAAAACAACGGAATCCTGCACATTAACCTACGTCATCGATGTCATGCCTACGATCCTGACCCGCTATGCTGACTATCACCCATTTCTTGTGCTCGACTGCATAGCCAAACACATATAGTAATAGTAATCTTTATTGGTTTTAATATTGTTTTTGGAGCTAGACCATAAATTGGTAGTCCAAAATCAATTTTTGATAGGATGATGATTTTGACTATTTGTATTAATGTATAGGTGTGGCAGTTGAATTTTTGATTGGACAAGCACTTTAAGGGATTTGTCTAGCGATAATTGGAGTGTGAGTATTCCATTTGTATTTGGAGCTGAGGGTAAGGCCGAGTAGTTTGAGCTCTTTAACATTTTCAATGTTCGTTGAGTACGTTGCCACTTGGCACGAGCATCTAATTTTCCTGCAAACATGCAAATGTTTGCATTTAGTCACTGAAAGAGAAGCTCCAGAATAATTGCACCAGTTTTTTATGTCGACAAAAAATGTTGTAATCGTCGGCGTATGCTATGAAGTTTAAGTTGTTGTGCTTGGCTATTGTGTCTGACAGGCTATTGAAGGCGATTAGGAAAAGTATAACTTAGAGGGGTGAACCTTGGGGAATTCCGTTATGGAGGGGGAGTATTTTGGAATGCGTATTGTTAACACGAACTCTTATTTTCCTGTTAGTTATAAAGTGTTTAATGTAATTGTGTATTATCGGGCCGCAGCCCCATTTGAATAGTTGTTCCGATATAGTATGCAGGCCAATTTTTTCAAAGGTTTTATCAAAGTCTGCTTTGTTTATAAGGGCGTCTACGTAAAGTTGACAGTCTAAAACTGACTTGTCTTTTTTAAAACCAAGTTTCTGACTATTTAGTAGCTTATTTGACGTAACAACCCACCATAGCCATTTGGAGATAATTTTGTCTAGCGTTTTGAAAATGCAAGGGTTAAGGGATATGGGTCTATAAGATTGTATATTTGTTTTATCTAGATTTGGTTTGTGTATAGGAACTATTGTGCTTATTTTAAATGATTGGGGGATAAAGTTTTGTAGGATATTATTGAAAAGTGAGAGAATTCGTTTTTCGAAAGATTAAGATGTAGTGTAGTTTATTTTGTCAAATCCCGGGGTGTGTCCTATAAGGCTGTTTCAAATTCTAGAGGTGTTATTGCTGTTTCCATAAATTTCGCAGTGATCTGTATATTGTGAATGTTGAGGTTTGCCAACTTTTGTTTAGCGTTTATAAATTGGGGAGTGAAATTGCTGTCTTGGGACTGGGTAGACCAGTGCTGTGCAAAAGTTTCCGCTATTTCTAACGGCTCAATAATTATATTATTTGAATGGAAGTCTTTTACACAGTGAATTGAATTACGTTTGGGTAGGCCTAAAATTTCCTAATATTTGTCCAGATTACGTCTGTTTTTGAGTTAGTTGTTATACTTGATGTAAGTTCGTGCATACTTTGAGTTTTACTAGCTCTCAATAGCTTCCGAAATAGCGCGTTTAGTTTTTTGTACCTTATCAAGTTTTCTAAGCTCATGTTAAAGCGCCACCATGCCTGATTTTTTTCGTTTTCCATATTGTTAAGATCTTTGTTCCACCATTGGACATTGTGTTCTTTCTTAGTGTGTTGGGAAAGTGGTATGCTTTTATAAGCACTTTGAAGTATTATTTTATTAATATTGCAGGCTTCTTTGTTTAAGTTATGCGATTGTGGAGTTTGATCACTTAGGGCTGTTGTGTGTTCTTAAAATTTTTGCCAATTGGCATGTTTAGTTATACATTTTTGAGTGAAGTTCAGTTGTGTATTTTTGTTTATCTTACTAAACAATCCTATGGTGATTACAAAGTGGTCGCTGCCTTGAAGCGTGTCACTGTCTTTAAAATCACAGTAGTTTTAGGTACACTGAACAGAAAGCAATGTCAACATGTGTGGAAGTATGTTGTGTGGGAAAATGTGTAGGTTTGCCGTTATTTAGCACTATAAGCTTATTGTCGTTAATGTATTTAGCTAAGATGTTCCCCCTACGATTATTTGTGGGTGATCCCCAACATTCCAGCTGTTGAAATCTCCGGTTATAAGTGTGGGTATGTTATTCTGTGGGAAGACGTTTTCAAGGTCTCCCAATAAGAATGTATGTTTAGGGTTGATATAAGCTGCAATAATAATAATTTTTTTTACTGACGTAATTTCGACCGCGATCGCTTCAAAGTTTTGCTGAAGGCAGATTTTTTTATGTTGTATTGTATTGTGTATCAGAATGGATACTCCTTCTTTCGCAGAATTGCCAAAGGTAGAGTCCATTGAGAAATTTATTGGAGTAGGGTATCTACTGGAATGAGTAAGGTGAGTTTCTTGGAGGGAAATTATCTTGGGATTATATATTTTGATTAAAAGTAAAAGCACATTGTATTTATTGACGCAGCCATTTATGTTCCATTAAAGGATTGTTAGGGTCATTGCGTTATATGAGTATTTATTATAATGTTTAGTTTAATTATTTTTTTTTTCTTTTTTTACATTGAGCTTTTTCTTTTTTATGTTCAGCCTATGTCTCTCCAAGATTCGTCGCAGAACAAGCCACATGATCCCTATGCGAGCAGCCCTAGAGAGACACAGCCAGAGTAGGATTTGTTAAATAATTAACGTTGGATGTTTATAGTGATGTACTGCGTGCAGATTGGGTGCGAATTGGGGTCGGGTTTGTATTTGGTGCCGTAACTATCCTGTCTTTCGGGTGGTGAGAATGGTTTGGAAGTTTCTTCTCTCTGCAATTTATGCACTCGGGGTTCCTTGTGGTTTCCGTGTTCACGTGATGTTCTTGGCTGCAGTTGTAACAGTTTTTATTGTTTTTACAAACCTTGGCTATGTGTCCCATGCGGAGGCAGTTATCCAATGAATATATGTTCCGGGAGGTTTGGTGAGGCGAATGTAAGTATTATAAGACTGGGTTCGGTTAACGTGTTGTTTTGATTTTTCATTATTTTTTTTTACTTGTGTGACGTTTTGTTGTTTTATGTTGTCCAACATCTCGGTTTCCTCTATACCCCTTAAGTCATTTGAGTAGATTACCCCCTTTGAGTAATTGAGGGCTCTGTGCTCACTGACTACGATTGGTATATCCATTGGCATCGTGGTTAGTTTCAGTAACTTATTTGCTTGTAATCTGTTTTTTGTTTTTATCAATAAGTTCCCATCCCGAGTTATTTGCAAAACTCCACTTCACCACCGCAAGTAAAGTCAATTGATTTTTTTATGACAAATGGGGAGACGCTCGCTAAGTTTTTGTCATCGGTCCTACTGACCACCAAATTTTTCCATTCCGAAGGAGGGAGTTTCCTCCAAATGTCTGGAGGGTCAGGCATTTTTGAAGTTTGTTAATAACTAATTAGTTAATGTAAATATGATCTCCTTTCTTTCTTTTTACACAATCTATTTACTAGGTGGGTTCCTTGACCGCCAGAATGCGCTGCTAATGCAAAAATGCCAAATTTCAGTGCGATACTGCCCTTAGTTTTGTTTTGATAGCTGATTGTTGTTGACGTGTTTCCCATCGTGTTGAGTATGGACAAAAACGATTTTCGTTCTCTCATAAAACATTATATTTTGAGAGGCAAAACGGCGAAGGACACAAAAGAAAAGTTGGATAAATATTATGGGGTTAATGCTCCGTCAGATTATACCATCATATATTGGTTTCGAGAGTTTCGTGGTGGCCGCAACTCCACTACCGATGAAGTCCGCAGCGGCAGGCCCTCCGATGCGGTTACAGAGGAAAATGTCAACAAAATATATGAAATGGTATTGGCTGACCGGAAAGTGAAACTGCGCGAGCTAGCAGATGCCACAAAGATAAGTACTGAGTGCACACGCCATATTTTGGGCGAGATTCTGCATATGAAAAAGTTATCTTGCCGCTGGGTGCCACGCAAGCTCACTCCGGACCAAAAACACGAACGCGAGAGCACATCGAAAGAGTGTTTGAACTTGCTGATGCGGAATCGGGCGGACTTTTGGCGTCGATTGGTAACTGTTGATGAAACCTGGATCCACTATTACACACCAGAAAACAGAATGAGTGCCCGGCAATGGTCTGAAGCTGGCACGAGTGCTCCCAAGGGGCCGAGGGTGGCTCGATGGGTCGGAATAGTTATGGCGTCAGTTTTCTGGGACTGTCATGGCATACTCTTCGTGGACTACCTCGAAAAAGGAAAAAACATCAACAGCGCGTATTACTGTGCATTATTGGAGCAATTGAAGGACGAAATAGCTGCAAAACGGCCTCACATGAAGCGAATAAAAATTTTGTTTTTGCAAGACAATGCACTGGCACACAAGAGCATCGCAATCACGGCTAAAATCAATGATTTAGGGCTCCAATTGCTTCCGCATCCACCGTATTTTCCCGATTTGGCTTCCTCGGACTATTATCTCTTCCCAAACCTCAAAAGATGGCTCATCAATAAAAATTCAGCTCACGCGAGGAAATCATCGACGCCGCGGAGGAGTATTTTGCAGACTTTCCAAAAAATTACTTTTCGGACGGGATCAAGAAGTTGGAAAATCGCTGGAATAAGTGTATCGAGCTAAAAGGGGACTACTACTACGATGAAAAAAATAAAAAAAATAACATTTTAAAAAAGAAAAAATTTTCATTTCCAAGGAGGTTACTTTTCACCCCACCTAGTAATATAATCTTTATCAATTTCATCACAAGCTGAAAGCCTTGACAGCTAAAGCTCTTAATAGTAGGTTAAGAATTTATTGTTACCCTATTTCATTTAATAAATAAATAAATATAATTATACTTACATTTTTGCAAGTACATAACTTCTCATTTGCGCATTCATATGTTCACGTTCACAAACTTGCCAACTTTCACCAATGAGATTATTAAACATCATAGCTTCATTAGCAATGAATACAGTTTATTTTGACATATAAATTAATAGAATTAAAAACAAATTGGAATCATCGAAAATGTGAAAATTTATGTGCAAGCAGGTTGGCATATTCAGCTTGGTTTTGCTTATTTCGTCGATTAAAATTTAACGGAAAAGGGTTTTTAATAAAATACAAATTTATACCTTAAAACAACTAAAATGTTGAATTATTTAAATGTAGTTTCCAGAGGAAAAGAATAATCTGCAATTGTTGGTTTGTCATGAAGTTTGTAACACACAGAAGGAGACATCGCAGACCACATAAAGTATATATATTTGTGATCAGCTCGATGAGACGAGTTGATTTAGCCATGTCCGTCTGTCCGTCGATCCGCCTGTTCGCACTCCTAGTCTTTCAGTTTCTGAGTTAGAGAGCTCAAATTTTGTATATAGGTTTCTTTTTACCAAACGCAGATCAAGTTCGGGAATCATCCGAATCGGTACCCCCCCTACCTCGTATACAAACCATCTTTTTTAAATTAATGTTTTTATTAGAAAAAGTTTTTTGTTTTTTGACGTATCGAACTGAAATTTGGACACTGACCCATAGCCACCAACCATATAATTTTCATGATCCTAGGGTTACCAGGAGGGGTACCTCCCATACAAACCCCCTTTTAATTAAAGTTCTCATTAGAAAAAGTTTTTTTTTTTTACTTTTTGAACTGAAATTTGGACACTATAAGTCTCTGACCCAACCTTATAAATTTCAAGACCCTCGGATCACTATCTGGGGCGTGAAGAGTATTACAATTTCGGCATAGCCAAAGTTATTTTTTTTATATTTAATTTCATGGTCATCGTTAAATATGTTTATCAGCTCATTTTGTTCAATTATATTTTTTTAAACTTATTTTTTCTAATAATTCCTCTGGTCGTATATCAGGGCGATGTTCCAATCATCATAGTTTCGTAAATAAAGAATTGCTGTTTTTGCTTCTCCTTGGATCTTCTCCATATATATTGTAGTTATCGCAGCCTTCTTGTTGTCTTCATCTTCTATGTGGCTGAGATAGTATTCCACGCTTTGGTTAAATTCCGCTATGTTGATATTATTTTTTCCATCAAATGGCTTTAGATACTTAATCTCCGCCATTTTTAGCGCTACTTTTTGTCCTTCGAATATTACGTTGTTGACTTGTTCCATGATGTATGTACGTCATGGAATAAATAAAATTTGTTGTAAACTTTTTGAATTAAGAGGAGAGATCGTACTTTCTATTATTCCTCTACTTATTCAATTTAATATATATATATTTTTTTTATTTTTTTTTTATTAATGTAATAATGAAAACAAACTCATGTTAAGGTAAGAAAGAAGATAATACCTGTATCTCAAAAACTAGAGGTAATACGAAAAAAATATTCGAAATCAGCGACCTCGAATTAGTAAATAACCACTAAAATTTCATGCACCAAAATTGTTGTTGACTAGTGTTAGTATATTAATGTGAAGCCCCAAGCAACTGCAAATGTATTTATATATCAACTTGAATTTAGATATTTACTAACTTACTTAACTATAAATTGAAAATGTTGTTATGTATGTACATATATTAATGTAAAATTAAGATTTTTTATTTTTTTTAACTAAATTTATATGGATAATGTATGGAATATATGTTGTAGTAATTGCTGTTGTAGCAGAATGTTTTGCTATTGATGTTGTTGATGTTATTGATGATTTTACTGCTGCTGCTGTTGTTGCCGTTGTTGTTGTTGCTTGCTGTTGATGATGAGGCTGCTGCTAATGTTGTTGATGATGATTACTGATGCTATTGATGTTGGTGTTATTGATGTTGTTGATACAATTGCTGCTGTTACTGTTATTTTTGATGATAATTATGATGTTATTGATCCCTTTGTTGCTGGTATTATTGTGGTTGTTGATGATTAAGATGTTGTTGGTTTATATATATTAGTTATATATTTGTTTGTTGCTGTGCCTGTTTTTTTTTTTTTTTTTTTGTATATATATATATATTTATGTTTATAAGTCATATAAGTTTAACTGTGGTTTGCAATTAGCAGTTTTATATAAGTACACTAACTTTCTTGCAATTTTTTTTTTCCTTTATATACTATATATGTATATAAGTATAACTGTGTAATTTAATTTGATCGAATAATAAAGTTACAAACTCATCTTTTGGTTTCTTTTTAGGGTTCCGTATCCATAGGGAGCTAACGGGATCCTGCTCTATCTCATGAACCGTAATAGGTAGAGAGTTGAAATTTTCACAGAGTGTGTAATTCATTTTCAAATACTAAAAATACACATTTTTAGAAGCATTCTTCTTTAACTTAATCTTTTGTTTAAAAATTTTTTGTTTTTTGTAGTATACATTTAAGATTTTATTTGTAGTATACTTTTAGGCTGTTAAATATGCACATTATTTAATATTTTAAGCAAAAAATCTTGTATGACGGTACGGAACCCTGTGCTAGTCCGACACACACTTGGCTGACGTTTTTTTCTTTTTGAGCTTTCATATTTTCTTTATTTTTTGTTTTGTGGATATATTTTATTATTGTAATTAATTTTTGCTTGTTATTTATTTTTTTGGGGTATTTTATTTTAGTTCATTGCTTATTTGTTTTTTGATTCGTTTTCGATGGTGTTTTATTTTTATTCAGATTATGATGAAAGTGATGTCAAAGCAGAGTTTTAGTTACAAAAGCAAACACGACGCAGCACACTTTTTAAAATTTTATTTTTTTAACTTATCAAATTTTCCGCACGCACTTTTTCGCATGCCCCACGTTGGACGCCAATTATTTAGAGGATCAACAATTTTACTGGTGGCACTCGTGTGCACCAATACAATTATTGATTGATAATTTTTTATGGTGGCTCCTTGCGCACTAAAGGAAAATTCCTTTTTTAGCTATTATTTTTTTTTATTTCATTGGAGCAGCACTCGTGCTAGCTCCTCGAGTTCAAGATTAAGACTAACTTAAAAAAATCTAACAAGACTAATAAGTAAACTTAATTCTGAGGCACATGCAAGTGCCGTTTGGAAAGCTTAGATAATAACTTGCACAGTATTTATCTACTCTTCATAACTGCATACAATAGAGAGGTACTATAAAAGATATTATCTACCTATGTATTAAAGGTCAAGAAAGTGCAAATAGCTGTACCACAACTTGTATTAAAGAGGAAGGAAGTGCAAATAGCTGTACCATAACTTATACATTGAATCTGCTAACTAGGAAAGTATTTTAATGGAACTGAGTGTTTAATGGAGTGCAAGACTTTTTCAACATTATGAATGTCACGATGGAAATGACGGTATTTTATAGAAACTCGTGGATAGCGAATATATGCTTATAATGAAACAGGAATTAAATGCTACTGCTTGTGCTCCAGTAATGTAAGCTTGAGAAATGCACTATCATGGAGCGCCCAATCCCCGAAAACGTTCATGTGGACAGTCACAGTAACAACAGTATCAGTAACAATGTGTACAACAATAACAATGTGTGCAATTAACAATTACAGCTAAAACAGCATCAACGAAAATAGCAATGTATACAAGAACTGCTACGATCGCGTCACCGTATGCAGCTACCGCAACAACAACTAGTTACGAAAACTTTAATGGAAACAACAACAACACTTCGGCGTTTACATCATTGTCATTGGTCAAATCTGCGATTAGTTTTTTATATACGGTGTTTTTATGATTCGTTGTTTTTACATGCGCTGTTTTAGAGATTCGGTGTTTTTATGATCCGGTGTTTCAGTTATTTTTTGTTTTGGTTATACATACAAATATTTTTTTTTTTTTTCATTTTTATTTTATAACGTTAACCAACCAGCTAGTTTTTAAACATTTGTATCATCATAGGATATTTACGCGACCATAAAATAAACATGACTTCTAAGGAATTTTAAAATCTCTTATTAAGGAGATCGTTGGGATAAAGTCTTTTCAACTGACGGCGGGTTATGTTGTGTGTTAAGAGATCTTGCCAGGGGATTAGGTGCTTCAGCAAACGTTCGTTGTAGCGGCTGCTGAAGAAGTTTATTTCCTTGATCACCGTTGGCATCTTAAGGTCACGATCTAAAATTATGTTCCTGACAAGCCACGGTGCACCAGTTATTCTTTGTAGGGCTTTATTTTGTGTTGCTTGCAGCTTTGTGATGTTATATAGTGCCGCAGTCTCCCATATTTGGATGTCATATCGCCAAACTGGGGGCCACCACTTGTTTGTAAATCATCAATTTGTTATTGATGAAACTCTTCACATGGGCGCGCCAAGTAAGACGCTTGTCCAGGATCAGACCTAGCTATCGAACATGATTCACCTGAGGAATGGTTCTAGTCATATGATAAAACTGGACAAACGCCACGCCTCAATGTGTACGTGCAGTTAATGGATTAAAGAGGATTTATACCAATGTTCCATCGTTTGGCCCATGATTTAAAACACTCTAGATAGCTTTCGGTCATTTCCGCTACTTCAATGTAGGAAGCTGAGTTCGTGAGTATGGCAGTTCGTTTTCTGGCATCGCCATGTCCGCTGTAAATATCGAGTATAGAACTTGCGCAAGAACACTGCCCTGCGGTACTCCAGCTTTGATGCGCTTTATGTCAGAATCGGTATCATGAACTGTTCTGAAGAAAGCTCAATTCCTCCGATAGCTCTTCTCTCTCTTCTCAGTTTGTGGAGTAGACCGTGTACCCATACTCTGTCAAAGGCTTGCATCAAGGAAGTGCAAATAGCTGTACCATAACTTGTATTAAAGGGCAAGGAAGTGCAAAAACTGTACCATAACTCCTCCCCCTCTTAAAGAGGAACGTCCACGGACGTCACACGCACCTTCATTCCCCTTTCTTATAGATTAACACTTAGTACAGGATAGATAATTTAATACATTAATTTCATAATAAACAAAACAAACAAAATAACAATAATAATGAATTATGTTTCCGCAATATATTTAATTTTTGTGACAGTTGAAATAACTCCAACCTGTGCTAAAAATAAGTGAATTTGAAAGAAAGTACTTCCCCAACAACATTAAACTATCTCAAATTATCCTGATGTATTATTCTGGCATTAACCTTAACGGTGGAACCCAAATCCTCCCAGTCGACGTTTTGATCTAATCAAAACCCTATCTCCTACATCGACGGCACGTACAACACGGTTATGATTATGGGTTATGAGTTCATGCTCCTGAGCTCTTTTCACATAAGCAGATACCTCCACACTACTTTGCTCCGACGCACCCGAATGAGAAACCTCTGATGGTTTTCTATGCGTTACCGAATGGATAGTCCTATTATATTCGAAAGTGGCCAAAAGGATTAGGTCGGCGGTATCCTCAATACCCCTCTCAAGTTTCAAGCACCTGGCAATATCTGCCAAAGTACTATGGAGAGGAGGCGAATTCACAATCTCAATATCAAAGTTATTTAAGAGATTAGCTTTAATGGTGTTTGAATTTAAAGATTTCTCATTATCGCAGAAGACAATTCTAGAACCAGAGAAGAAGTTTATCAATGACAGAATGTTTGGTTTGATATCAACAAGGGAACGACTGCAAACTTCGAAAATTTGTCGACAAAAGTAAGGAAGTGAATTGAATTGGTTGAATAAATAACAATATGCAATATCTCTTTGGGTGCCTATCGTACTTTGACCTGGGGCATATTCTACAATTCAATGCAACCTCTCTTGCCTTTTTCTCCATCCTAGGGAAAAAATAATCTCTCAGGATTTGCTTTAGATTCTCTTGTGCCGATCGGTGAACCCTGCAATCTTGATTTATTATTTCTAGCTGATCACTGGCATCAAATATATCCGTTACAAAAGTCTTCGCATACCTGAATCTTTCGCAGGAAACATTTCCACCAATCTATGCTGAATTTGAACTAGAACTGACAAATCGCAATGTAAAGCATTAACCACCCCTGGATTGATTGCTTCCTGGAGCGTTCCCATTAAATCGTCAAATGTCGAAAAAGTAATAAAATGCCTCAACTTGCTTCCAAAAAGAATATTTGTTCTTTTCAATGGAGATTGCCCCTGTTCCAGTATTAACTGATTTGCATAACAGTTTACTGACTTGTCCACCGACTCAATCGTGTAAGTGAGGGATTCCTCACTATGTATTGTTGCCACTTCTGAGTTTGATACCTTTTCTACAGCATTGATACACTGTCGGGATAGAGCATCAGCAATGAAATTTTCGTTTCCTGGCTTGTAATGAAGTTTAGCGTTATACTCCTCAATAAAGGCCTTCCATCTCTTTATTTTTGCATTGGGATTTCGATCAGAAACCGTGAATGTAAGGGGTTGGTGATCAGTAAAAATATTTATAGACTTTGCCCCATATAAGTAATGTCTTAATTTTTTTCAGGGCCCAAACTATGGTCAATAACGCCCGTTCGTTAGTAGCGAAATTTTCCTCCCTCTTTTCTAGTGTCCTTGATATCATGGTAATAGGCCTACCCTCCTGGAACAATACTGCACCTAGGTCGTAAGACGATGCATCTGTTGTGAGATCAAACTGTTTACGAAAATCCGGATAAGCTAACATAACATCATCTGAGACTAGTATTCACTTTAATTTTTCAAACGCCTCACTCTGTTTTGCATCAAAGGATAATTGTGTCCTCTTTGATTGCGATGCCGGTACCCTACCATTTTCACCTCTGAGGACATTAGTCAAAGGAACCGCTATCTTTGCGTAATCCTTTATGAAGCATCTATAGTAACCGGCAATTCCAAGGAAGGACCTCAGACCGTGCAAATTCGTTGGTTGTTGAAAATTCTCTATTGCCTCCACCTTCTCTAGACACGACTTAATACCCTTGGCGACACCGTAAGTCCCAAATAATCTTATTTCTCTTTGAAAGACTTAGACACTCGCATGTTATCAGAGAAAAGACTGCTGAGAATAGCTTCCACATGCTTTAAATGTTGATCCATCTCTTCAGAGAAAATTATCACATCGTCAATATAAACGAAGCAATATCTTCCGATGTGTTCTCTGAGAACATCATCGATGGCCCTTTGAAAAATGTTTGGTGCATTTTTAAGACAAAACTCGTATTTGCCATTAAAGATTGAAAAGGCGGTCTTTTCCCGATCTCGCTCCGCCAACCTAATCTGGTGAAAGCCAGATTTTAAATCCAGAGTAGTAAAAAACCGAGCTTTCCCAAAATTTGAGAGGATTACTCCAATGTCTGGTGTAGGGTACGAATCAGCAATTGTTTTTTCATTTAGTTTTCTGAAGTCTATTACGAGGCGTTTTTTTCCTACCCCGCTCTCATCCAGGCCTTTTTATTCACTACCCAGATGGGGTTAATGTATAGAGACCGTGAAGGTCTAATAATGACATCAGTAAGGAGAGATTGAATTTCGTTTTTAACAAAATCGTTGAAAGCTATTGGATATGGATAATACTTTGAATAACATGGCTCTTCATCCTTAGTACGAATCGAAGCTATGACATTGGTGTTGTATCATTCCGTGGAATGCTTATTTTATATCATTTGGTATTGTTTCTGACCAAACCTGAAGATGACCAACATCCTGGCATTTAGCATAATGTAACTTCTCACACCCCGCTACCCATATGAGTGTGTCATTTCTTTGATGAAATCCAATCCCACTATGCCGTCAAACGTTGATAAGCTTGGCAATATAAACTAAACTACTTTCTAACTCACGCCACTTTCCCCCGCAGAGCCCGCGCGAGCAGTGGTCCATTAAAAACCGAACAAGGCTGGGTATCGACCGCAAGTCACTTCGGTACTGAACTACTGGAGATTAGAAACATGCAAAAGAAATTAATTGACTACTATACGGCTACAGGCCTAATGTCATCAGCCATTTATACTAATCATAAAGCACTATAAAGAAAAATTTAAAGTGTGCGAAATTAAGTTAAATAGTTAATAGAATACTATGTGTTAAGGAGAGTTAAGAGATTAGATTTTAGCTGATCGGAAGAAATAGAATTAGATGCAAGGTCATAGTATAGATTGTAAGATTGACATAAAACACGAAAAGGATCATGCTGCAAATAAGTAGTCTTACATGTACCAACAAGTATAGGAGAACAATTCCTTGTAACTCGAGAAGGAACATTAAAATTAATACTACCAAGCAAGGAAGGGGAAAGACGCTGCCTACAATTAGATTGTGCAAGAATGTGACAAAAAAAAATGTGTTATCAAAAATATTTACCTTACATTTCTCCTTAATTGTTGTTGAGCCATGAATGGACTTAACCGAAAAGACCTTATCGACCGGTTTAATACCTTTCAAGGCAGACAAAGGCTTAAGATAAATCTTAGATGCCCCCGTATCGATAAGTAATCTAATCTGTTGCCCCCCTATAGTCCTGGGAATCCAGGAGAGGATGGATTTTGCCATAAAAAATTAACCTCATCAGTTTCCTCCGTCAAAGATTCATTAAACAGCTCAGACGGAGTCGGTAATTCGAGTACGTACTGATCTAAATGATTGACCCTTTGGATTTTTGGGCCATTGGCGCGGATCCTGATTGACGCTTTTGTTGCCCCTGATTTTGACCATAATTAAGGGGGGGTTGCAATCTAAATCGTGATGTGGAAGGATCAATGTCCATTGGCTCATGCTGCTGAAAATCTCTTCGCTGTTGACCTTGGTTGCCTTTATTTTGGTTATTATTAAAAAAATGAGGGTTTTTTTGTCTTACCGAATTATTTCCCCCAGAACCATTTGGCATGTTATTACCTCACCTATTGTTGCGGTTGTTAATCCTATTGTCATTATGCCTATTAATTTTTTGACCAGGGGCTAAGTTTGTAACACTTCTGTGATGATTGTTGATTGTCTACGGGGCAGTGCAAACAGAGGCGAAAGGCTATATTGCTGAAAGCCTAAAGACCGACCATTGTGGTACACAGCCACACCTGCACGAGGTGCCCCTGCTTTCAACTGAAAATGGCGGATCTAGAGAGGCAAACTCGATAAAACCCGTAATCCCAGGTGTTATTCGTACCGTGCCTATGGGATGAATGGCACTACGTAAGTGTGTCTCTAAACGGTGGCCTCCAGATACCGGGCACCCTCTGGTTGTAATTAAGCCTTACCGCAACACCGGGGCACTGTTGCGGTGGACTTTTATTCCCCTTTACTCGTGGGACCAAATGTCTGAGAAAATAACTGAAACTTTTATACAAGAGGCAGTAGTGCCTAATACAAACCAGGTCAATACTGACCTTTCTGCGGAAATTGCGGAAGTGCTTTCGTTATCGCAAACGGATAAGGCTTTACATAGCCTACCCAAAAGCGGTGAAAGCATTGTAATGGATGTCGACAGTGTGGATATAGGTCCCGAAGACAACCTTACAAAAGAGGAAGAGGATAATCTTCTTGACTCACCCACCCCTATCCCTGAAAAGACGGTAGATGGCGTCAAAAAGGTGCGGCTATGTGGTGCTGCCCGTAGACGCCTCAAATTCCATCTAAGTCGAGGGCATAGTATTGAAGAGGCTAGAGCACTTGATCAAAAGCCAACTGCTCTGAAGCGTCAACGCTCTAGCAGTACCTCACCTGAACAAAGCGCACCTAAAAGAGCTAGCTTAGGAACGGTGGCAGTAACAGAAAACAGGACAGCTGTGTCCACTGAAACTACAAGGCCTGGACCAACAGGGCCTACCCTTGCAGGGGAGGTGAGCACAGCACAAATGTCCTACAAAGATGTTACGTGCAGCACAAAATTGGGTATCATATCACCCAATTATCCAAACACCATATGGTCTACTGAACAACTCAAGGCCATACAGCACACTATCCTAGAAGCGATTAGGAAAAACCAATCGCGTGCGGAAAAACCAGTCTTTAATAGCTGCACTTTCCGCTCGGGATGGCTAGTTATCTCCTGTGGTAACAATGATACAGTCACTTGGTTAAAGGCAGTAGTGCCTAAACTAAAGCCGTGGAAGGATGCCGAGTTGAAGATCGTTGAAGAGGATGAAATACCACGTCCTCAGATCTACATTGGCTACTTCCCTGAACTGGACAGTACTACCACGGAAGATATACTAGGTCTTCTGAACGGGCAGAACACTGGCCTAAGGGTGAACGACTGGCGAGCACTCAATAGAGTGCGTAAAGGTACGGTCTCTGAAATTACCTTCGCCATAGACCCTAGCTCAGCCGAAGTCATAAGAAAAAATCAACTCTGGTTGAACTATGGCTTCGGTAGAGTACAAATGCGCCCCAAAAATAAAAGCGAGGCCAATGATGGGACACATGACAAAGTGTCTGAGGCACCGGCAAGCTCCAAAAGCTCTAAGTGTCCATCCACGAGTACTGCAGATACATTACCAGAGCAACCACAGTGCTCTAAAGTAGCTGCAGTAACTACCTCAGCATCTGGTCAAACAGCTAGACGTGAGCAGGTTAAGGAGGGCATAAGAATGCGACCATCGCTTCATGCTGCCACCAAAAACCCATGCCACGATCACCAGCGTGCTAAGAAGGGAGGCTATAGATCCGCAGAAGAAGCGATCTTGCTGGGTAGCAACAGAGGGAAGAAGAGGGCGGCAAATGCCCGTAAAAAAGCCAATTAATGGCTCTTCCCCAATGCAAACCCGGCAGCAATACAAGGCAACTCGGATGCCTTCAGATAAACCTCCATCGTGCCAAAGCTGCCTCAGATATACTGGCAAGGAGGTTTAACGCTGAGCTCTTGGATGTAGCCTTCATTCAGGAACCATGGGCATATAATGGAGTCATCAAAGGGCTCCAAAACTCAAATGGTAGGTTGATCTATGCCACCAATAAGAATCGCCCTAGAGCGGGAGACGCGGCTACTGCCCCAACAGAGGAAGTTCTGGCCCTAGCGGAGTACTGTCAGCAGCGTCACATCCGATGGATTCTCTCCTGCGATGCAAACGCACACCACACAACCTGGGGAAGCAACAACATAAACACAAGGGGTGAGTACCTTCTTGAATTTATACTTAGACATAATATTACTATATTAAACCGAGGTAACGAACCGACGTTTGTGAATGCAATAAGAGGGGAAGTTCTTGATCTCACTCTGGCTAGTCACAATGTCTCGTCGGAAGTCTCAAATTGGCACGTGTCACAGGAAACATCCATGTCGGATCATATGCACATACGGTTTGATGTGGGTGCAACTGTAACACAAGCCAAAGTTTACAGAAATCCCAAGAAAACCAACTGGGATATCTTTTACCTCTATCTACAGCATGGTATTAACTGCTCGAATAAGCATATTCATTTAAAATCAGAGCTTGAATCAGAAGCTGAAGAGCTTCATTCTAACATAATCAATGCCTTTCATAAAAGTTGTCCAGAAAAAGTGCATAAACCACGAAGGGATGTTCCTTGGTGGAATAAGACGCTTACTGAACTTCGAAGTAAGGCAAGAAGATTATTCAATAGAGCTAAACGAACGGGGGACTGGGTTTCCTATAAAGAGGCTCTAACTGCCTTTAATATAGAATTGAGAAGATCTAAAAGAGCTACTTGGAGGAATCATTGTGAGAAGATCTCAAATCTTCCAGCTGCGATTCGCCACCAAAAAGCCTTAGTTAAAGATCACTCAAACGGTATTTGTACCCTGAAAAAACCTGATGGCAGCTTTACACAGAACCCGGGAGAAACCAGCAAACTACTGCTGGACACTCACTTTCCGGGTCACTCAGCTTGTAATGAACACCCAGTACTGGTGGAATCCACGGTATCCATCAATACTGTAGGTGTTAAGCTGGCTAGTAAACTGTTCCATGAAAAACGGGTGCAATGGGCTTTATCATCATTTAGCCCATACAAATCTCCAGGGCCTGATGGGATATACCCTTGTCTGCTCCAACATGGAGCCAAGTACATTGTCCCAAAACTGGCCAGTATATTCCGTGCAAGTCTCTTGCTGGGGCATATCCCTACGAAATGGGCTGAAGTCAAAGTAGTGTTTATACCAAAGGTAGGGCAAAAGCCAGAACAGCTACCTAAATCTTATAGACCTATAAGTCTCAGCTCATTTTTCCTAAAATCAATGGAAAAAATTTTGGATCATTATATAAGGAATAACAACCTTATAAATTTTCCTCTGCAAAAACTGCAATTTGCATACCAACGTGGCAAATCAACAGAAACTGCAATACATAGTTTAACAACTATCATTGAAAAGGCTCTTGATTCCAAACAAATAGTTCTATGTGCATTTATTGACATATCAGGAGCCTTTGATAATACTTCATATGAGGCAATAGAAAATGCCCTTCTACGAAAAGAAGTACCCACACCTATTATTAAATGGATAAAAGCTATGCTTGAATCTCGGACTATTAATTTACAACTTGGAGGAGAATTAAAATCTATCACAGCCACAAGAGGTTGCCCACAAGGGGGTGTACTCTCTCCACTTCTGTGGACTTTAGTGATGGATGAACTCCTCTACAAGCTTAATGGTCTAGGTTTCAATACACAAGGTTATGCAGATGACCTAGTTGTATATATTGTGGGCTGGCATGAGCAGATTATCTCTGACCGCATGCAACAAGCCCTAAAAATAATAAATAAATGGTGCAGTGAGAAAGGGCTCTCTATTAACCCATCAAAAACTGTGCTGGTACCATTCACCAGGAAGAGAAACACTACTCTCAAATGTCCTGTCTTAAATGACATCACAATCCAATTTTCCAATGAAGCGAACTATCTAGGGGTTATCCTTGATAAAAAGCTAACGTGGAACCAACATCTAAATAAAGTTACAAAAAAGGCTACAAGGGCATTCTTTGCCTGCACTAGACTTTTTGGTAAGACATGGGGTCTAAATCCCAAAATGACCTACTGGACATTCACTACGGTCATTAGACCAATGGTCACTTATGCTTCCATTGCATGGTGGCCTAAGGTCAAACAAAGGAATGCAGTAAATATACTAATTAAACTGCATCGACTTGTTTGTGTCAGTATCACAGGGGCCATGAAAACGTGTCCCACTGACGCACTAGGGGTGCTCTTATACATCCCACCATTACCTATCCTAATAGAAAAGGAAGCTACTATTAGCGCCTTGAGATTGGAAGGTATTGCCGACTTAAAAGGGGGCAATATTAAGGGACACCTAAAAATTTTAGAAAATTTTCTAGACAGTCCCATTTTGCATAGAGATGATACTCTATTGTCTAAAACTATCTTCTTCAAACTTTTTCAAATCATTATCAATGATCGTGAAGACTGGAGAATTAACTCTATTAAATTCAAACCCGGCTCCCAGATATGGTTTACAGACGGGTCTAAACTTGAAAATGGTAGAACAGGGGCGGGAATTTATGGCCCTAGATTCAAAAAATCTATCCCAATGGGTACTTACCCAACAATATTTCAAGCGGAAATGTATGCCATTGAAATTTGTGCGAGGGAATGTCTTCGCAGGAAAATGAGAGGAGTACATATTTACATACTCTCGGATAGTCAAGCGGCCTTAAAAGCCCTACAGTCGGTCACTTTCACTTCAAAGATGGCATATGACTGCCTTAACCTGTTAAATGAACTGGGTAACTTTAATACTGTTGTATTAAGGTGGGTACCAGGACATGAAGGTCATGAAGGCAATGAAAAGGCCGACTACTTGGCTAAACAAGGGGCGATCATGCCCTTTTACGGTCCTGAGCCTTTCTGTGGTCTCTCGAAAAGCCACAAAAACGAAGAAATCAGGAAACTTGAGGAAAAGAGTTTTCTAAAACACTGGGTGAACTCCACCGGACAACGCCAGGCAAAACAATTCCTTACTCTTTCAAAGAGTACCTCGAATAAGCTTCTCTCACTCAGTAGAGTAGACTTACGCATTTTGACTGGATACTTCACGGGTCATTGCAACCTAAGGTATCATCAAAATAAGTTAGGTCTTTCCGACACTGACGTATGCCGATTTTGTGAAATGGATAAAGAAAGTTCAGAGCATATACTCTGCAAGTGTCCTGCACTCGGTAGACATAGACTTCACCACCTCGGTGACACTGTTGTTAATCCACACAAATTATGGAACAACAAACCCCAAGATATGTTAAGATTCATCAAAAGTCTAAACATATAGGGTTTCTATTAAATAGGGCTATGTACAATAGATCTTACTGGTCGCTGTGCTATCGGGCCCATTATTATTATTATTATTAATTTTTTGACCATTATTGTTACTATTACTAATATTTCTTCTAATGTTACCCTCTAGGTTGTGATTGGCAAAGCGTGCAGCGAGCACATATCTTTCATGGTTCGTGTCAGCTTCCTCTGCCAGTGCTAATTCTGATGGCAAATCATCCGATAGGGCCGCGAATAGAATATCGCACAAGGGTTTCTTAAGCCCGGATATGAATACCCTATGGGCATCCGCCCTATTCTTTTCATTCATTAATACTGCTATGTCTGCAAGACATTATTGTTTTGTTGGTGAGCAAGGTCAACTTCTTTTCTACCTCATCGTAAAATTCTATCACTGATAGGGAACTTTGTCTGAAAGAGCTCCTGTTCCAGCGTTTCTTCACACTTTACCCCAGGCACTATTTTAACCTTTCGAATTTTTTTACAGCCGCACTCCCCGATGCATTAGTTAATTCCTCTTTAATCTTTTCAAGTTCCCTATCAAATTCTGTCTTTTGGTTACTCAATTCAAGCTGGATCAGCTCCTTAACCTGTGCTAAAGACAGCATGGTGTTTGGTAAGGGTTCCACCGCTAATGATAACTTACTAAAGTCTAATTCTATTTCGTTGATACTCATAAATTCACCTTTTTAGCACAGATTTAAGTTTATTTGTATTTTTCTATTTCCTTTTTTTAGGGTTCCGTACCTATAGGGAACTAACGGGACCCTATTACTAAGCTTACTCCGTCCGTCCTTCCGTCTCCTGCTCTATCTCATGAACCGTAATAGGTAGAGAGTTGAAACATATACATTTTTAGAAGTATTGTTCTTTAATTTGACCTTTTGTTTAACAATTTTTTGTTTTTTGTAGTATACTTTGAGCTGTTAATTGTAGTATACTTTTAGGCTATTAAATATAAACATAATTTTATATTTTAAGCAAAAAATCTTGTACGATGGTACGGAACCCTCCGTGTGCGAGTCCGACTCACACTTGGCTGATTTTTTTTTTTACTTTATTTTATTAATAGAATAAATTGCCACAAAAATATAAAATATTGACTTACATGAATTGTATGGCCTAATCTTTGCTGTTGCTGCTGACTGTTGAGATACTGTTCGCTGGTGCACTGTTGGTAACTGTTGTTGACCGTTGTTAACTGTTGTTGGTCACTGTTGACTGTTGTTAACTGTTGTTGGTCGTTGTTGACTATTGTTAACAGTTGCTGACAGTTGTTGACAGTTGTCGACTGTTGTTAGTTGTTGTTGACTGTTGCAGATCGTTGTTAACTGTTGATGATTGTTGCTATTTGTTGTTAGCTGTTGTTAATTGTTGCTGAATGTAGTAGATGGTTGTTGGTAACAGTTGTTGACTGTTGTTGACTGCTGCTAACTGTTGATTACTGTTGTTAGTTGTTGTTGACTGTTGTAGATCGTTGTTAATTGTTGGTACCCGTTATTGACTGTTATTGACTTTATGATGTCGCAGATGTTGTTTGTTTTTATTGATTTATTATTGAGTATTGACGAGTTAATTTCACAGCGTTTCTAGTAGTTTTGGATTGGTTAAGTTTCAGTTTGAATCTATGTTTTACTTAAATTAAACTTTAAGCTTGACTTAGCACACTAACACACACATTTATGCATATTTTGGGGATTTCTCGCGTATTCAAGCTATTTTCATTTATTCGCTTTTTCTTCGTTTGTTCATAGATTTATCACTAACACATCATGCACTCACACACACTCCTTTGAATGATGCCGACTCGGCAGAGGAGGGATGCCGCCTTCGGTATTTTAATCTTCTGTCTTCGTAGCCTCAAAACTGTGATTCAGAATAAATCGCTCCTAGATTTTCTTTTTTTCTTTTTGAGCTTTTATATTTCCTTTATTTTTTGTTTGGTGGATGTATTTTATTATTTTTTTTTTATTTAGATTATGATGAAAGTGATGTCAAAACGGAGTTTTAGTTACAAAAGCAAACACGCAGCACACTTTCCGCACGCACTTTTTCGCATGCCCCACGTTGGACGCCAATTATTTAGAGGATCAACAATTTTACTGGTGGCACTCGTGTGCACCAATACAATTATTGATTGATAATTTTTTATGGTGGCTCCTTGCGCACTAAAGGAAAATTCCTTTTTTAGCTATTATTTTTTTTTATTTCATTGGAGCAGCACTCGTGCTAGCTCCTCGAGTTCAAGATTAAGACTAACTTAAAAAAATCTAACAAGACTAATAAGTAAACTTAATTCTGAGGCACATGCAAGTGCCGTTTGGAAAGCTTAGATAATAACTTGCACAGTATTTATCTACTCTTCATAACTGCATACAATAGAGAGGTACTATAAAAGATATTATCTACCTATGTATTAAAGGTCAAGAAAGTGCAAATAGCTGTACCACAACTTGTATTAAAGAGGAAGGAAGTGCAAATAGCTGTACCATAACTTATACATTGAATCTGCTAACTAGGAAAGTATTTTAATGGAACTGAGTGTTTAATGGAGTGCAAGACTTTTTCAACATTATGAATGTCACGATGGAAATGACGGTATTTTATAGAAACTCGTGGATAGCGAATATATGCTTATAATGAAACAGGAATTAAATGCTACTGCTTGTGCTCCAGTAATGTAAGCTTGAGAAATGCACTATCATGGAGCGCCCAATGCACATCCCCGAAAACGTTCATGTGGACAGTCACAGTAACAACAGTATCAGTAACAATGTGTACAACAATAACAATGTGTGCAATTAACAATTACAGCTAAAACAGCATCAACGAAAATAGCAATGTATACAAGAACTGTTACGATCGCGTCACCGTATGCAGCTACCGCAACAACAACTAGTTACGAAAACTTTAATGGAAACAACAACAACACTTCGGCGTTTACATCATTGTCATTGGTCAAATCTGCGATTAGTTTTTTATATACGGTGTTTTTATGATTCGTTGTTTTTACATGCGCTGTTTTAGAGATTCGGTGTTTTTATGATCCGGTGTTTCAGTTATTTTTTGTTTTGGTTATACATACAAATATTTTTTTTTTTTTCATTTTTATTTTATAACGTTAACCAACCAGCTAGTTTTTAAACATTTGTATCATCATAGGATATTTACGCGACCATAAAATAAACATGACTTCTAAGGAATTTTAAAATCTCTTATTAAGGAGATCGTTGGGATAAAGTCTTTTCAACTGACGGCGGGTTATGTTGTGTGTTAAGAGATCTTGCCAGGGGATTAGGTGCTTCAGCAAACGTTCGTTGTAGCGGCTGCTGAAGAAGTTTATTTCCTTGATCACCGTTGGCATCTTAAGGTCACGATCTAAAATTATGTTCCTGACAAGCCACGGTGCACCAGTTATTCTTTGTAGGGCTTTATTTTGTGTTGCTTGCAGCTTTGTGATGTTATATAGTGCCGCAGTCTCCCATATTTGGATGTCATATCGCCAAACTGGGGGCCACCACTTGTTTGTAAATCATCAATTTGTTATTGATGAAACTCTTCACATGGGCGCGCCAAGTAAGACGCTTGTCCAGGATCAGACCTAGCTATCGAACATGATTCACCTGAGGAATGGTTCTAGTCATATGATAAAACTGGACAAACGCCACGCCTCAATGTGTACGTGCAGTTAGTGGATTAAAGAGGATTTATACCAATGTTCCATCGTTTGGCCCATGATTTAAAACACTCTAGATAGCTTTCGGTCATTTCCGCTACTTCAATAGAGGAAGCTGAGTTCGTGAGTATGGCAGTTCGTTTTCTGGCATCGCCATGTCCGCTGTAAATATCGAGTATAGAACTTGCGCAAGAACACTGCCCTGCGGTACTCCAGCTTTGATGCGCTTTATGTCAGAATCGGTATCATGAACTGTTCTGAAGAAAGCTCAATTCCTCCGATAGCTCTTCTCTCTCTTCTCAGTTTGTGGAGTAGACCGTGTACCCATACTCTGTCAAAGGCTTGCATCACGTCCAGGAAGACAGCAGTACAATACATTTTTGTTTCGAACGTACATAAAATCTGATAGATAGCTCTATGGAATTGTTCTGGTGTATATATAAATAAGTACAACGTTGTGACCAATTCTGAGAAATTAAAATGGTAATTGTGAGAAAAATACATGATAGAGAACAACTTACATTGTATGCAAATAAATCTTGCATCGTCCTTTTTCATTACTGCTACTTCTTTTATTAAAACTAAAAAAAAAAAAAAAAAAATTTATTTCAAATTGTTTTGTGCAATGATCAACAGTTTAATGTCGGTGCCCAACGAAATCACCTAAAAAGTTGGTAACAATGCGCAAGACGTTGGCAACGATTGCCAAAATATTAGCAGCGCTGAGCAGGCTGATCATTCCGTTACAACCTAACCTCTGTTCTAAACTAACAGAAGTATAGAGGGTCATAAAATTCTACAACAATTTCGTCATTTCCCTTGTTGTTGAATTAGACCACCGTCTATGCCGCATCAAAGCTAAACGGCGCAAATTCTCAGTCTGAAGAGCATAAGAGATAAAAAATGGAAAATCTGTTCACTGCCATTTGAAGTTGCTTGATTTTCATTAACCCGGCTTTTGCGATTTTATTTTAGAATTGACTGCGCAGAGTTTTTTTTAATTCAATTCTTGTCTTGTTTGACCTTGTTGTTATTAGTATTTTATGTACTGTATTACTCATCGATTGTTATTCGAGAAAAATTCTATTAACAAGCCACAATTAGCACTTAAGTGCCGTTTTGGAACCACATCCTCGCCGAACACAATCAGTATAGCTAAACCCATCCCGTTGAGCTTAGGTATTTGAGAAGGGCACCCGGACATGTGACCGCACAATCCGAAAGTTTTTCTTAAAAGTAATTGCCCAGGAACTTGTTCCTAGCCCTCGCCAGTGCTGGTCATTTATATAGAAAGTGGGTGAGTGATTCAGCTTCTTCTACGTCACCACAACTTCTAAAAAGGCTCCTGTAGGGGATACCCAGTCTCACCGCGTGTGTTCCAACACACCAGTGACCAGTAAAAACCGCTGTGAGCCTTGCGGTATCTCTACGTCTTCTATTCATTATTCTAAAAGACATATTTTCATTGTATCTAGGCCAGGCAGCGCGCGCCACACTGCAAGATTTGAGATCTTTCCACTTATTATTAGCCTGCTGAGAGAAAAGCAGGAAGTTGCTCCTCTTGACAACCGCAAGTTTAATTGGAACTTGTTCCGCCAGCGATGAATCAAGAGATGCACCAAAGCGAGCTAGTTCGTCAGCCTTCTCACATCCTTCAATGTTCCTATGGCCGGGAACCCATGAGAGAGTGACATCCGCTCTACGACTTAGCTCGCTTATCGCCATCCTACATTCCCTTACAAGCTTGGACTTTACAACGGTGGATTGCAGAGCTTTGAGTGCCGCCTGGCTATCAACGAAAATAGCTACCTTACGACGTTCCGGTACGTTATGTTCTGCCAGCCGACATGCCTCTCTGATTGCCAGAACCTCTGCCTTAAAAACCGTGGCCTCGTTAGGTAGGCGAAAGAAATGGTCTGCACCTACACCACATTCCATCTTTGAACCATCCGTGAAGATTGGAAAGTCAAAATCACTCAAAATCCACTCCATCCTGGTAGGAAATTTAAGCTTGAAGTTGTTCTCAAAGCTATTATATGGCACTAAGTAATCGGTTGTTTTCTTGAACATAGTATTTTGAACCGATCCTAGTACCATACTATGTCCATACGATCGTTCTGACCAGCAACCCGTCTATTTTAGCCTTACCGCGCTGTTGCAGACGATGTTTCTAATGTGGAGGTCAATGGGAAGAATATATAGCAGTACGTTCAGTGCTGCCGCTGGACACGTGCGCATGGCTCCTGTGATTCCTACACAGGCCGTCCTCTCCACACTACTTAGTTTGTGCATTATACAGCCCTTTCCTAGAGCTGGCCACCAAACAATTGCCCCATAAATTTGTATCGGAAGTACAATTGCAATATACATCCATGCTGTTATGTTAGGGCATAGACCCCATCTCTTGCCAAAAAATCTTTTGCAAGAGTAAAAGGCCACACAGGCTTTCTTTGCCCGTAGCTCTATATTGCATTTCCAATAAGTATTTGGCCTTATTCGAGAGATGAAGCTGTTGTCCATTCAGAGTGGGAAGGCGGAAAGTCGTTCCGTCTTGCTCGGGTTAACGTTTAGTCCACATCCTGTGGCCCACTTTAACAGTTTTCCCAGAGCTCCCTGCATGATGTTGCTTATCACGTCAGGAAACAGCCCTGATACCATAATCAAACCTCGTCTGTATGTGCCCTCCTATGCCACCGTCCTCTCCAACACATTTAAATATTCTAACGTGAAATCATACTCTTCCAGCCTCATTCGTGTTAGTTTACGGCTTGGGGTTTTCATTGAAAATAATTACGATAATGGTCTGTGGTCTGATTTGACCAAGAAATGACGTCCATACACATAAGGTATAAGATATTGAACTGCCCAATAAATAGCAGTAAGCTCCTGCTCACAGGTCAACTTTTTAAAAGAAACATTTCTCAGGGTTAGTTTTAAACTGTGTTTTCTGCACATCTCGAACACGTCTGTTAAGTTTTTTAGCATGTGCTTCTCGGAACATCCGATCATAACCAAATCATCCATATAGAGAAGAGCCTGTGAAGGTTTTAACTCCGAAAATGCTATGGTCATCATACGCTGAAATGAATTTGGCGCTATTTTAAATCCGTAAGGGAGACGTTTGAAATGATATAAACCTTTTATCGTTGAGAATGATGTTAAGTTCCTTGATTTTTCTTCTAATTCTATTTGATGGAATCCGGACATTAGGTCGAGACATCAGAAGTATTTTACCCGTCCTAATTGATTAAGGATTTCTTCAGTTCTCGATGAAGGATTTTTTTTTGTTAATTTGTCGATAATCTACTACAAGTCGCCATCTTTTTTCTGTTGAATTCAGAAGTGCTTTCTTTGGAACCAATAATATTGGGCTATTGTATTCGGATATTGATGGTTCAACAATTTCATCTTTATCTAATATACGTTGGTGCCTTTTTACCTAGTCTAAGCTAATGTTTGTGAGCTTTTTCTTATGTAACTTGGGGAATGTTAGCTTTTCTAAAACCTTTTTCTGTTCTATTGTTGTTGTCGACTACAGTTGGCAGTATTTCGTATTTGTCTATTGATTCGTATTTAATTTTATAAAATTTTAGTGTTACATTCTCTGTTGTAGTGTTCAGTACCCTGTTTAATGCATTTGTACCATTTGCTATAATTACTCTAGATTGTCTTTCTTGAATGAATATTACAACTAGCTATTCTTTGTGAATTATTTGAACTTGTCTTAACACCTCCGATCTAGCAGGCAATATTACACTTTTACTATCAATTGAATGTATAATTGGAATTTAAATTTAATATGGGAATTATCTGGTCACAGTATCAACCAATCTTGTTCATTTTGGAAATGCAAAATAGAATAGAATTGTATCATGAAGTCTATACAAAGTATTCCATCACATGGAATGGGAAAATTTTCTTCTACTACATGAAATTCTTGAAGTATAAGAAATTAACGACTTTGAGATTCAGATCCAGTGATTGCATTGTAACTTGACCTAATCCGCTTATTCTGGTTTTAATATTTTTATTTAATTCATTGTATGAGGTTTGGTAGTTTTTTAGTATTGAAAAATCTACTCCTGAATCTACCATATGTCACAGTCAACATTCGGAATGCGTCCACGCACTTAATTTTGTTTTTCACACAAAATTTGATACAGAATCGTTGATCCCTTGTTTGGAATAGGCAAAAATAGAAGACGAGCCAAAACATGTGCAAGCAGAACAGATGTCAAAAATCAGCCAAGTGTGAGTCGGACTCGCACACGGAGGGTTCCGTACCATCGTACAAGATTTTTTGCTTAAAATATAAAATTATGTTTATATTTAACAGCCTAAAAGTATACTACAATTAGCAGCTCAAAGTACTACAAAAAACAAAAAATTGTAAAACAAAAGGTTAAATTAAAGAACAATGCTTCTAAAAATGTATAATTTTACTATTTGTCGTTCTACACACAAGTCAATTACACACTTTGTGAAAATTTCAACTCTCTACCTATTACGGTTCATGAGATAGAGCAGGAGACGGACGGACGGACATTGTAAGCTTAGTAATAGGGTCCCGTTAGTTCCCTATAGGTACGGAACCCTAAAAATTAACTAAACATTGAAAATGGCCGACCTTGTCAGCATTCACGATACTTTTTGAACAAACCTCGTATGCTTAGTGTACACAGACAAATGGTAAAAGAAAATGGCGATAAAAATGCACGTGAAGTTTTAAAACGGTTTAGGACCTCAAAGATTTCTATTATTGTAATAAAAATATTTTTTTTTTCCATTATTAAACTTTTTGTACTATGTATGCATATTATTCGCTCAATAATTTCTTCATTCATGTATCTAGAAATGAAACTACCCTGTAGTATGCTCGGTGGTAATTGTCCTCGTTTCGCTAGTTATTCACCTGTCCCTTTTGTGCTAGCGAATTCCCAGTAACGTTTTCAACAGAAGCGATCCAGTAAGAGAGAACAATTGAGTGGCAACAATTTGTTTACTTTCTTTGAACTGGTATCGAGAGCGGAACGTCAAATCGAAAGAATGTAATAAAGAACCGTTATGATATTTTCCGAAGTGCAGTGAACATGTGTATTGTTGAACCAATGCATTAAAGAAGATTTGTGTCAATTTTGAGTGGTGTTTACTGTAGTGAAAAAAACGAAAAATTCTGAGAGACGCGTGTCTTATTATTTGTTGCCGGTGTCATATAACAAGATAAGTAAAAAAGAAAAAAGTGTATTTATTTAATTTTTAGTGGTTTCTTTTTTTCTTTTTAGATCTTCTTTTAAAAATTAAGCAAAACAAAATTCGCATAAAGGGCCATCATAACCAAAGGTAAGGAAAAAAGTGAAAAAATGTATTTATTTAAATTTTAGTTGTTTCTATAATAGACTCCTTCAACATTAAAGGTGTTCATGGCAAGAAAAGCCTGGATCGCTTTGAGCATTTCTATAGCGTCCTTCTTGGTAACATATTACAATGAACCAATATTCCAATACATTCTTTTTTTTGATTACAGAATCAATCACATCAGACTGTCCAAACGTTTCTCCCGATAACCTGCTTCGGAAAACAATGCACATCAATAAGAAACGTTTGCACAAGAAGCACTCTTTGCAAAGAAAGAAGGAAGAATCCATCGCGGATGATGGCAGCATTTTATTTTAGAATTGACTGCGCAGAGTTTTTTTTAATTCAATTCTTGTCTTGTTTGACCTTGTTGTTATTAGTATTTTATGTACTGTATTACTCATCGATTGTTATTCGAGAAAAATTCTATTAACAAGCCACAATTAGCACTTAAGTGCCGTTTTGGAACCACATCCTCGCCGAACACAATCAGTATAGCTAAACCCATCCCGTTGAGCTTAGGTATTTGAGAAGGGCACCCGGACATGTGACCGCACAATCCGAAAGTTTTTCTTAAAAGTAATTGCCCAGGAACTTGTTCCTAGCCCTCGCCAGTGCTGGTCATTTATATAGAAAGTGGGTGAGTAATTCAGCTTCTTCTACGTCACCACAACTTCTACAAAGGCTCCTGTAGGGGATACCCAGTCTCACCGCGTGTGTTCCAACACACCAGTGACCAGTAAAAACCGCTGTGAGCCTTGCGGTATCTCAACGTCTTCTATTCATTATTCTAAAAGACATATTTTCATTGTATCTAGGCCAGGCAGCGCGCGCCACACTGCAAGATTTGAGATCTTTCCACTTATTATTAGCCTGCTGAGAGAAAAGCAGGAAGTTGCTCCTCTTGACAACCGCAAGTTTAATTGGAACTTGTTCCGCCAGCGATGAATCAAGAGATGCACCAAAGCGAGCTAGTTCGTCAGCCTTCTCACATCCTTCAATGTTCCTATGGCCGGGAACCCATGAGAGAGTGACATCCGCTCTACGACTTAGCTCGCTTATCGCCATCCTACATTCCCTTACAAGCTTGGACTTTACAACGGTGGATTGCAGAGCTTTGAGTGCCGCCTGGCTATCAACGAAAATAGCTACCTTACGACGTTCCGGTACGTTATGTTCTGCCAGCCGACATGCCTCTCTGATTGCCAGAACCTCTGCCTTAAAGACCGTGGCCTCGTTAGGTAGGCGAAAGAAATGGTCTGCACCTACACCACATTCCATCTTTGAACCATCCGTGAAGATTGGAAAGTCAAAATCACTCAAAATCCACTCCATCCTGGTAGGAAATTTAAGCTTGAAGTTGTTCTCAAAGCTATTATATGGCACTAAGTAATCGGTTGTTTTCTTGAACATAGTATTTTGAACCGATCCTAGTACCATACTATGTCCATACGATCGTTCTGACCAGCAACCCGTCTATTTTAGCCTTACCGCGCTGTTGCAGACGATGTTTCTAATGTGGAGGTCAATGGGAAGAATATATAGCAGTACGTTCAGTGCTGCCGCTGGACACGTGCGCATGGCTCCTGTGATTCCTACACAGGCCGTCCTCTCCACACTACTTAGTTTGTGCATTATACAGCCCTTTCCTAGAGCTGGCCACCAAACAATTGCCCCATAAATTTGTATCGGAAGTACAATTGCAATATACATCCATGCTGTTATGTTAGGGCATAGACCCCATCTCTTGCCAAAAAATCTTTTGCAAGAGTAAAAGGCCACACAGGCTTTCTTTGCCCGTAGCTCTATATTGCATTTCCAATAAGTATTTGGCCTTATTCGAGAGATGAAGCTGTTGTCCATTCAGAGTGGGAAGGCGGAAAGTCGTTCCGTCTTGCTCGGGTTAACGTTTAGTCCACATCCTGTGGCCCACTTTAACAGTTTTCCCAGAGCTCCCTGCATGATGTTGCTTATCACGTCAGGAAACAGCCCTGATACCATAATCAAACCTCGTCTGTATGTGCCCTCCTATGCCACCGTCCTCTCCAACACATTTAAATATTCTAACGTGAAATCATACTCTTCCAGCCTCATTCGTGTTAGTTTACGGCTTGGGGTTTTCATTGAAAATAATTACGATAATGGTCTGTGGTCTGATTTGACCAAGAAATGACGTCCATACACATAAGGTATAAGATATTGAACTGCCCAATAAATAGCAGTAAGCTCCTGCTCACAGGTCAACTTTTTAAAAGAAACATTTCTCAGGGTTAGTTTTAAACTGTGTTTTCTGCACATCTCGAACACGTCTGTTAAGTTTTTTAGCATGTGCTTCTCGGAACATCCGATCATAACCAAATCATCCATATAGAGAAGAGCCTGTGAAGGTTTTAACTCCGAAAATGCTATGGTCATCATACGCTGAAATGAATTGGGCGCTATTTTAAATCCGTAAGGGAGACGTTTGAAACGATATAAACCTTTTATCGTTGAGAATGATGTTAAGTTCCTTGATTTTTCTTCTAATTCTATTTGATGGAATCCGGACATTAGGTCGAGACATCAGAAGTATTTTACCCGTCCTAATTGATTAAGGATTTCTTCAGTTCTCGATGAAGGATTTTTTTTTGTTAATTTGTCGATAATCTACTACAAGTCGCCATCTTTTTTCTGTTGAATTCAGAAGTGCTTTCTTTGGAACCAATAATATTGGGCTATTGTATTCGGATATTGATGGTTCAACAATTTCATCTTTATCTAATATACGTTGGTGCCTTTTTACCTAGTCTAAGCTAATGTTTGTGAGCTTTTTCTTATGTAACTTGGGGAATGTTAGCTTTTCTAAAACCTTTTTCTGTTCTATTGTTGTTGTCGACTACAGTTGGCAGTATTTCGTATTTGTCTATTGATTCGTATTTAATTTTATAAAATTTTAGTGTTACATTCTCTGTTGTAGTGTTCAGTACCCTGTTTAATGCATTTGTACCATTTGCTATAATTACTCTAGATTGTCTTTCTTGAATGAATATTACAACTAGCTATTCTTTGTGAATTATTTGAACTTGTCTTAACACCTCCGATCTAGCAGGCAATATTACACTTTTACTATCAATTGAATGTATAATTGGAATTTAAATTTAATATGGGAATTATCTGGTCACAGTATCAACCAATCTTGTTCATTTTGGAAATGCAAAATAGAATAGAATTGTATCATGAAGTCTATACAAAGTATTCCATCACATGGAATGGGAAAATTTTCTTCTACTACATGAAATTCTTGAAGTATAAGAAATTAACGACTTTGAGATTCAGATCCAGTGATTGCATTGTAACTTGACCTAATCCGCTTATTCTGGTTTTAATATTTTTATTTAATTCATTGTATGAGGTTTGGTAGTTTTTTAGTATTGAAAAATCTACTCCTGAATCTACCATATGTCACAGTCAACATTCGGAATGCGTCCACGCACTTAATTTTGTTTTTCACACAAAATTTGATACAGAATCGTTGATCCCTTGTTTGGAATAGGCAAAAATAGAAGACGAGCCAAAACATGTGCAAGCAGAACAGATGTCAAAAATCAGCCAAGTGTGAGTCGGACTCGCACACGGAGGGTTCCGTACCATCGTACAAGATTTTTTGCTTAAAATATAAAATTATGTTTATATTTAACAGCCTAAAAGTATACTACAATTAGCAGCTCAAAGTACTACAAAAAACAAAAAATTGTAAAACAAAAGGTTAAATTAAAGAACAATGCTTCTAAAAATGTATAATTTTACTATTTGTCGTTCTACACACAAGTCAATTACACACTTTGTGAAAATTTCAACTCTCTACCTATTACGGTTCATGAGATAGAGCAGGAGACGGACGGACGGACATTGTAAGCTTAGTAATAGGGTCCCGTTAGTTCCCTATAGGTACGGAACCCTAAAAATTAACTAAACATTGAAAATGGCCGACCTTGTCAGCATTCACGATACTTTTTGAACAAACCTCGTATGCTTAGTGTACACAGACAAATGGTAAAAGAAAATGGCGATAAAAATGCACGTGAAGTTTTAAAACGGTTTAGGACCTCAAAGATTTCTATTATTGTAATAAAAATATTTTTTTTTTCCATTATTAAACTTTTTGTACTATGTATGCATATTATTCGCTCAATAATTTCTTCATTCATGTATCTAGAAATGAAACTACCCTGTAGTATGCTCGGTGGTAATTGTCCTCGTTTCGCTAGTTATTCACCTGTCCCTTTTGTGCTAGCGAATTCCCAGTAACGTTTTCAACAGAAGCGATCCAGTAAGAGAGAACAATTGAGTGGCAACAATTTGTTTACTTTCTTTGAACTGGTATCGAGAGCGGAACGTCAAATCGAAAGAATGTAATAAAGAACCGTTATGATATTTTCCGAAGTGCAGTGAACATGTGTATTGTTGAACCAATGCATTAAAGAAGATTTGTGTCAATTTTGAGTGGTGTTTACTGTAGTGAAAAAAACGAAAAATTCTGAGAGACGCGTGTCTTATTATTTGTTGCCGGTGTCATATAACAAGATAAGTAAAAAAGAAAAAAGTGTATTTATTTAATTTTTAGTGGTTTCTTTTTTTCTTTTTAGATCTTCTTTTAAAAATTAAGCAAAACAAAATTCGCATAAAGGGCCATCATAACCAAAGGTAAGGAAAAAAGTGAAAAAATGTATTTATTTAAATTTTAGTTGTTTCTATAATAGACTCCTTCAACATTAAAGGTGTTCATGGCAAGAAAAGCCTGGATCGCTTTGAGCATTTCTATAGCGTCCTTCTTGGTAACATATTACAATGAACCAATATTCCAATACATTCTTTTTTTTGATTACAGAATCAATCACATCAGACTGTCCAAACGTTTCTCCCGATAGATAACCTGCTTCGGAAAACAATGCACATCAATAAGAAACGTTTGCACAAGAAGCACTCTTTGCAAAGAAAGAAGGAAGAATCCATCGCGGATGATGGCAACATTTTAATTTCATTTATATAGTCAATAGTCAATTTGTTTTTTTGCTCTCTTCTTCTTTTTTCTCAACTCTTGTAAAATAATTTTTTTTTTGTATTAAGGCTTGAAATAAAAATTATTAAATGAATTTATTTTAAAATGTCAATGAAACAGTTTTTTTTTATTCGAAAACGGGACAGGCAAAAACTAGTGAAATGAGATGCTATGCGGTGGCGATTGACCCCTCCCAATGACATCGCCATGTAAAATTCACCACTAAAATACCTGCACTAGGGTATAAAAAGTCGACAGTGCTGGCGAGAAAGGGACTAGTCCCTTTATACTGCAGGGTAGTTATGAGTTCGAAAAGGTACAGGGTAGAGAAATACCCTACGATACATACTGCCCATCTATTAAAGATGAGACTACAGGAGGTTTTTTGTGGAGGAAAGCGTGGACGAAAGAGTGGATAGACGTCAAGGCCGTCGATGAAGACAAAATAATCACGTCTGAGGAAACTCCTGAGCTACCGCCCCCGTGATTTTCGATGTGTCCGAGTAGATTGATGCTGGGAAAGTGTTCGTTGAAGATGTATAAAAAAAAATTTTAAAAAATGGGTCACTTAGTATGGGTACGTTCCCTTATGTACTTATAATTGCGTAGTTTTACGTCACTATTTCATCTCATCTGGTTTTAAGAAGCATGTCAATTTTTTCTTGTTGTTGTTTATATCCATGCTATATACTTATGTGTGTACAATATATGAACATACATACATAAATATGTATACATAAACAGATTTATAAAAGTACAACTGTTCGTATAAGAATTTTTATTTTTTATTAAAAAAAACAAGTATTGTGTAAAAAAGTTAACTATGAGCGGACCGAGTCTGAATAATAATGTCCGCACTACTATTGCTCTTTTTACTTACTTACATACATTCGTGGTGCACAAATACAATTATAATTTTGTGTGAATGAAAAACAAAGGCAACGAAGCTACGGTAGCGGTCACGATACCAAAGCAAAACAGATCAGTTTGGCGTAATCAATGATAAAAGTCGGTTTGGTTGTATGTATTTATTAATTTCGAATAATAGTTGCGTTTGTTATCATATCTTTACAACTAATTGATTGACTATCACTTCATCGAACAACCTGGAATTCGTTAAATTCGGAATCAAAAAAACCTATTTTATTTTGGTAGAGCAATTGTAAAACACATACACAAAAACTTACAAACATATGTATGTACATTTAGAGAAAAATTTATCATTCATCAAAGATATTAGTTTAACATTAAGAACGTATATACGAACACAGTTATATTTCATAAGACATTTCTTGCACAGGATTTTTAATATGAATGCTGGGTAAGTGACCTCTACATGGATATATATGTATATATTAATGCAATTGCATAATTTTTTGATCTGATTAAGCATTTATTGGATGAATAGATATACGTATACACTAATATATGTACTTACACACAGTTAGTCAGATAAATTTTTGCACAATGAAAACATACTAAAATGTATTTTAAAACAAACTTCTAAAAAAAATCAACCGACTTAAAAAACCACAAAAAATCACTACCCTACGGTTTCCGGGGCGACAAAAGATCTGACAACGAATTTTAATAGAACTCGTCAAAATAAGACGACAATATAAAATTAAATTTTTCGATATCTTTTTTTTTGATGATATCAAATTTGAAAGATAGAAAAAAAATATATGGTAGCTACTTATGTGATTTGTTGTCTCGTTCAAATTCATACAACTGATTTATTTTTAAGTTTATTATTCGGTGGAAATGTCTATTTGTAAAAGTAACTCTTCATTATTTTTAAACTACGTTGTGTAAGTTGTATCAGCGAAACGACGAGCACACATCGAACTTTGTTTGTGCATTATAGTGATTCGAGTTACGGAAGTTCGACTGTACTAAGAGAAAATAAGAAATGCAGTTATTTGTGTATACAAAGAGAAACCTGTGAGCTTTTATATTTTCGTCTAAATTTCACCAGTTCTTTCATTTAAAGAACTTTTTTTTTTTAAACCCATTTTTTCTTATTTTTAAAGCTCAATTAAAAAAAAAAATTTCATATGATATTTTCGTCTTATTTTGACGAGTTCTATTAGAATCCATTGTCAGATCTTGACACCCGGAAAACGTAGAATCCCCCAGATATTAATAAAATGTTGTTATTAGTATGTGCTATCTACTGATCGGGCTGAAGTTGGTGGCAAACCAATGTATGTATGGTATCCCGTATGATACCAGAGGTCTGGTACCAATACTAATTTTTATTTTATATCTTTAAAAGTCCATATCTCGAAAAGTAAGCGAGATATCGAAAAATTTTATTGTGATTTTTTGTCTTATTTTGTCGATTTCTACTAGAATAGGAATAGGTGAACATACATATGAATACATAGAGTCGAAAACAGAACCTCCCTTTCATCTAAATCTGACTTAGTGAAAAAAAAATTTCAAAATCGGTCCACAATTGAAGGAGAAATAAGCTGACAGAAACATAAAACATGCAATCGAACATAGAACCTCCCCATTTTTTGTAGTTAAAAAGTAAAATAAAATTGTGAATTCGTTACGTATTAGAAGTATGCACGTCATACCCCGTTTTGAATCCATTCATCACTTGATCATACGAAGGTATTTTTGACTCTAGTAGGTTGGTACTAATATCCAAATATGAATAAATAAACATTATACAAAAGGATATAACAGGCACCAAAATGGAAAATTAAAATACTTAAGGACTATAATTTAAAACGATAAATCCTTGACCACTCTTGAAGTAGCCACACGGTAGCGCTTATGGTCGAGAGTGAGCAATCGCGGCACCCATGATTTCGGTGATGGTATTTTTACGCAAAAAATAATGTTTAAAGAGCACACGAAATTCACTTCTTTCTATTAACGTTGAAATTCACGAGGTTGTTTGCTTTGGATGGCTTTTAAACACAAACTATGTAAATGACGTAGCTTGCTTAAAATTTGACAATAGTCTATTAACAGATGGTAGTTGACAGAAGCAGGGTTGTTTTAAAGTTACTATGCGTGAAATTCATCTCATGCTGCCAAAATTGGGCATAGTTTCGTCTTTGGATCATAACTTTCATTAGAATCGGAAATATTATTATATTTATATATAATTGGATAGAGCGTGAAAAAAGAGCAATTTTGCAATACATTATGCAATTATTACATTTAAGTTTAAAAGTTAGGTATGAAAAACTGATAGTAAATAAATAATAAACTAGTTCATTTTAATATTTTAAGATTAATAAAAAATATAAAATATATAAACAATATAAAAATATTTACGGCTAAGCATTTCTCACTCTTCGCGTTCTATATAAAAAAGGTTACTTGAATAAAATATAATTACGTACATACCTTGGCAAGTACTTATATCTAAAATTTAATTTAAAGCAAATGAAACAAGATAATTACAAAAAACCAGTTTTGTGACTTTTGACATTTGAATATCTTGACTGGCGTACACGTAATCCTATGAGAATTTGTGATAACTTATAAAATGTCAAAGCAAAGATTTACGAGTATATACTGGAAAACGCTTTCGTCTCAATTCCAACCCAATTCCATTTATCGGTGTACTAGAAACCGCTTTTGACGGTGGCGATTTGGCCTAATTTTTTACAGGCGATTTGGTTAAATTCTCCTTTATCTGAAGTTATTAAAGAAATAACCAAGAACTGTAGCTTTTTGTTTTTCTCGCTAAACTGTTTTTAAAGAATTCTTTTTTAGTTCTTTTAAGGAATAAATTTGATTATACCGAAGAGGGAAAATTTGATTAGTATGTACTTCATTGTAGTTATAAGAAGAAAGGCTAATATTATTTATGTACTCGTAGGTTAATTAAAATTAACATTGAAATTGAATAAATTAATTTTGAGTTGTAACACTTTAGTTAAACATGTGCGATATGTTCTTAAAGTTGTATAAAATACATAAGCAAAAAATAAATACAATAGTTACGTTATAGGAAATTAATTTTAAAAGAATTTTATTAATATTTATACAATTTTATATTTTTATTTTGTGTAGTATTGAATTTAAGTTAGTATTTGCTTATATTATTATTATTACATTTGCTCATTTTCAACTATCGTCACTGAAATTCAAAAATGCTGATATCTTAAAACTCAAATTTTAATGACAGTATAAAAGAAGCAAATATGTGAACAATGCATATTTGTCTGAAGACAAAAAAGGCTCGCTAAGACGCACCACTTGGAGTATTGAGAAAAAACAAACAAGAAAAAACAACAACGACCGGCTGTCCCCATATGCAGTATTTTTGCGATTGGCTTTTCCATATGCGGTCTTTTTATGACCCGGTGTTTGCAGCATTTGGTATTTGTAACTGCACAAAATTTTTTGTTCATGTACTACTTATACCCAAACACCAAAGAAAAAATATGACATACATCGCAAGATTATGTGTGTTGTAAATGCACACTGGTCCATACAAAAAAAACAAAATTGTTTTCTGTTACTAATGCGTCATCTGCAGCGGTCTGAGTTCCAGTCGCTTCGTAATAATTCAATTTGCTATAATTCATTAATCCATGAAACTTTAAAAATAAGATAATTTAGAATTTACTAGATTTTACTTTTATTGCACGATGTCCAACAATTCGAAAAAATCAGATCGCTATGTCGAAAAAACGACCACGAGCGAGCTGTAGGTTGAAAAAGTCGAAAACTCGTATTCGCGCTCTGGTGGGTAGTAAATTTACCAGTTCGCTCGTTTTTATACTAAGTCAGTAGCCCCTTTTCGCATTAATGGTGGATGCTGAATTCACCTGTATGTGGTGGCAGCAACTGTTAATCGACTGGTGACCGGTAATGCAGGCGGTAGCTATTGACCCCTTGCAATGACATCGACATGTTAAGCTGGAAATACATAAACGACGTTCTCTTGCAGATCGACATTTGGTGCTTTCGAACTGATGAAGCGAACTACATAGCTTTGTCGCAATAGCTAGAACGTCAAAAGTTGATCAACTTTGACTTCAACAGAAAACAGTATTGAAAAACTGAAAAAGAACTGGTTTGTAAACCAAAAAACAGCTGTTTGTGAACCAAAAGAACTGTTTGACCAGGTGGTGAATGACAAAAAAACTGATTTGGAAAACGGCAATTTCTTTGCAGTATTTATATTTAATTTGATGGCAGACTTTCTTATCTAATTAAAAAGTTATTCCGATTCAATTTACTACATGATAATAAAAATACATACTTCCTTTTTTTTGTTAATACTACATTCACGTGCGAGTTCTTGCGAGTTCGCGGGTAACCGTTCACAGGGGCCTTTTGAGAGTTTGCGAGTTCTGAGAACAGCTGTTTTTTGTTTTGGTTGTACATACAAATAGAACGTTATGGTATGATTGACAACACCTTGCATTGTATGCAAATAATTCTTGAAAAAAAATTACAATTTAAAATTTTCTTCAAATTGTTTTGTGCAATGATCAGTTGTTCAATGTCGAAAATGAACAAAATAAAAAGGCGGATATGACCAAAAACTTGGCAGCACTACCGCAGAGTGACCAATATCATTACGGAGCTCTTTGCGAGTTCCTCGACGATCTCGAGTTCAAATTTACTACAACAACAACAAATTTCAGTCATTTTCCCTGTTGTTGTTGTAGATTTGAACTCGAGTTCGTGCGAGTTCGTCGATGAACTCGAGTTCAGCTCAGTGTGAATACACTGTAACTCAACTTTTAATACTTTTTCTTCTATAATTACTTTCTCTAATTTTCAAATTCAGAGCTCCGTCCGTCCCTTCGTTCATCTCCTGATCTATCTCATGAACCGTAATAGGTAGAGAGTTGAACTTTTCACAGTGTGTAATTTATTTGTGTGTAGAACAACAAATACTAAAAATACACAGCATTCTTCTTTAATTTAATCTTTTGTTTAACAATTTTTTTTTTTGTAGTATACTTTTAAGCTGTTAATTGTAGTATACTTTTAGGCTGTTAAATATAAACATAATTTAATGTTTTAAGCAGAAAATCTTGTACGATGGTACAGAACCCTCCGTGTGCGAGTCCGACTCACACTTGGCTGATTTTATATTATAATGTAATATTATTTTCAATAATATTAAATGGAAATATCACCACAAGTTGTACTATTATACTCTTCACGGGAGTTAATAGTATTATAAGTTTGTCATGAGGTTTGTAACACACAGAAGGAGACATCGCAGACCACATAAAATATATATATATTTGTGATCAGCTTAATGAGACAAGTTGATTTAGCCAAGTCCGCCTGTCCGTCTATCCATCTGTTCGCACTCCTAGTCCCTCAGTTTTTGAGCTAGAGAACTGAAATTTTGAACATAGGTTTCTTTTTACACTGAACAAGCTCGGGAACCAGCCGAATTGGAACAATAGGGGGGTAGCTCCCATACAAACCCCATTTTTTAAAAGATTGTTCTTATTAGAAAAAGTTTTTTTGTTTTTTGACGTATCGAACTGAAACTTGTACACTATCCACCGACCATATAAATTTCATGATCCTAGGGTTACCAGGTGGGGTACCTCCCATACAAACCTCATTTTAAATTAAAGTTCTTATTAGAAAAAGTTTTTTTTTTGTTTTTTTACTTAGTGAACTGAAGTTTGGACACTATAAGTCTCTGACCCATATCCACAAACCATGAAAATTTCAAGACCCTCGAACTACTAGGATGGGTACCTCCCATACAAACCGGGATCTAAATGAAAATTCTTATTCAAAAACTTTTTTGTTTTTTTTATACTATCGAATTTGGACACTATAAGTGTCTGACCCATAGCCACCAACCTTATAAATTTCAAGACCCTCGGACCACTAGCTGGGGAATAAAGAGTATAACAACTTCGGCATAGCCAAAGTTAATCTTTTTAGGGTTCCGTACCCATAGGGAACTAACGGGACCCTATTACTAAGCTTACAATGTCCGTCCGTCCGTCTCATGCTCTATCTCATGAACCGTAATAGGTAGAGAGTTGAAATTTTTACAAAGTGTGTAATTCACTTGTGTATAGAAAGAAAAATATACATTTTTAGAAGCATTGTTCTTTAATTTAATCTTTTGTTTAACAATTTTTTGTTTTTTGTAGTATACTTTGAGCTGTTAATTGTAGTATTCTTTTAGGCTATTAAATATAAACATAATTTTATATTTTAAGCAAAAAATCTTGTACGATGGTACGGAACCCTCCGCGTGCGAGTCCGACTCACACTTGGCTGATTTTTTTATATTTTTGTCACTGAAGTCAATAACGCTGAAGTCGTTTGTGTTGTTCGACGTCGTTTGTGTAGTTCCAAGCCGCAATGGCGTGGTTGTCAACATTGCTGCTTATCGTTGAAGTCGTTTGTGTATCTCCTGCTTTAAGAACTCCCTTATTTCACTGATATTCCTTACTTTACTGGTTGTAACAAATGAGCTCCATTCAAATTTTTGTTTCGTGGTTAGTTCTCGTGTGGTACAAATATTTTGCTTTATTTTCATTTATTTTAATGGTTTTTTGAATTATATACCAGAAAATCATTGCAAAATGTTATTAAAAATTAAAATCACCTTTATAGATTTATTTATTTATTGCAATGTAATTTCTAAACATAAATTATTTTGTTGTTATATTTTATGCATCAATTTATGCGCTCTCAATAACGACCAAAAAAATAAACGTTCAAAGGCAGGCTTGCCAACTATATTATTAAATTTTCAAGAGTAAGATTTAGAAAAAAAAATTATAAATAATCACAAAAAGTTACTAAATTTCTACAACAACAACAGGCAAATGATAGAATTTCAGGGTAGTTTTGGGTATTTTGAAGCAACATTTTTTTCTGCTGCAAAAGTGAAAATTACAGCAGCCAGGGCTGACAAAGTTTGAGTACTGCTAGTCTTTTCGGTCAAGGCAGCTGCAAGAATTATTTGCATGCATTGCAAATTGTTCTCAATCATGTACTTTAAACAGAATGTCCATATTAATTATCACAATTAGCGACAACGTTCCATTTGTATGTATAACCAAAACAAAAAACAGCTGTTTTTTTAAAGCGAAACCACTGTGTAAACGTTCGCTGGAAAAGCGGCCTAAACACGATACATTTGCTGTAATACAATTTTATCATAGTGGTAGTAAAATGTGTACTTGAGAGTCTCACGTACGTGGCTGTATGAAATATTCAATGCTTTTGGATATTTCGTGCAACGAGAGAGTTTTTCGATGCTCTCTATGACCATGTAGTGCCATGATACAAGAAAACAAGGTAGCGACATTGCGACCTGATACTCTCTCAAAATTGCTCACTCTCAGTTACGCATATTTTGTGTGGTAAACCTTTGAAAAAACACGCATTTTGTGTTGAACATAACGTGAAAATTGGTGTTATGAAGTCAATTGTTTGTGTTTTGATCAACTGTGTTGTGTCGGTGTGAATTATTATTGAAAATAAAATAATTAAAATAACATTAAAAATAGTGAATACCCAATGCAAAACACACAGAAAAATCAATAAAATAAAAAAGTAATAAACAAAACAGAAACTATTCTATTTTTCATATAAATTTAAAAATTTCAGGCAGTTAAATATCTACATTATCACATTATGAATTGAATAAACATAAACAAACAACATATGATAGTGTTGTGCAGCGTAAAAATTTAGAAGAAGAAGAGCGTAAGAACATTCTTGTGAGAGAATGACATAACTGTAAACTAATGTCGCTACCTTGTTTTCTTGTATCATGTAGTGCCATGGTGTAAGAAATAGAGGTGATGCCAATTCGGCCTGTTCCGCTCTTAAAAATTGTTCAATCTCAATTTTTAGTAAATAAGTATCATCAGTGTATTAAAACGCTGAAAAACACGCATTTAGTGTTGAACATAACGTGAAAATGTAAAAATTAGTGTTATAAAGTCAATTGTTTGTGCTTTGATCAGATGTGTTGGTGACGGTGAATTCGTGTTCAAAATAATATTATTAAAATAAAATAGCGAGTAACCAAAGTAAGACACAATAAAGTGAATAAAATAATAAATTAAAAACCAAAACAGCAATTTTTCTATTTGTCATAGAATTTTCAGGTATTTATATATGCACATTACAACATATGTAAACAATGAACATATGACAGTGCTGTGCACCGTAAAAATTAAGAAATAAGGACCATTTTGAGAGATCGACACATAACGGTAAAAAAAATTGGCATCACCTCTATTTCTTGGACCATGATGTAGTGCATAGTTGTCTTATTTACGCTTCCATAAGGTGAGTGTGTATGAAAGAAACAAATATAGGTAAGTGGTCATTTCTTTGAAATTTTTGAAGTGAGCGGACGTGTGCGCTAGTGTAAAATAATAAAGAAATGGATGTTTTACAACTTCGTTGCATGCGTTGTATGTTGTATCACACATACATACGTAATGTTGTAGTACAACAAGTTGTGTCGTGTCTAGGCCGCTTAACATAAACGTAGTAAATGACAATGAATCAATGCAATTCACAAAAACAACAATTTGACAAACCGTCGGCATCTCACATGTTTTTCAGATTAGCGCTCACGCGTGCTCATTGCAAATATTTCATGAAAGTATCACCTGGAATGTACTTTGCTACATTTGAAATCGTTAAGTTGCGCTGTTGTGGAGAAATTGGTCAATACTAATAATTGATTTGTTTTATTTGCTCAAAAGTATTTCATTAGTTGCGCATTGAATAAATGAAAGAAAAATAACAGCTGACGTGCAAACTTTGTTTTGATAATAGGATATGATATCCTGTATTTTGCAATACGTTTAGATGAAATAAGTATTAATTCACAGATACCGCTATCAAGGGAGATAAAGGAACAGATAGAGTTTTTATATCTGCTCAAACATTGTGGCGATATACGGCTGTTGAAATAAGCAAAAGATTTCCTTTTAGCTTTTTCAGCCTCTTTTTTGAAAATCACATTGACTTTCGTATATGCAATTAAATTGAGACTATTTGGTTTCTTTCTAGAGTGCTTGTTTTCGTTCGCGTAGCTTTTAAAGTAAGAATTCCACCATACTATATTAGCCTTTGGATGTTTTCGTTTTGTTTGTGGAATTGACCAGTTGGCGGCCTTCTTGAAATAATTTTATCTAGAGCTAAACAGCAATTTAATGAGATAGGTCGGTATGAGACTTTTTTTGTTTTATCAGATTTTGGGCTTAGTAAAAACTTATACGTATTAAACGTTTAATATTTTCAATTTTGTGATGTTTACAATTATGAAAATAATTTTTCAACTATTTATTGAGAAATATGTTGTTGAATAAGTGAGGAGCGGAAACATCAACTATGTAGTTGTGTTGGGTTCTTTCTTAATATGTCAATTGATATCTTGATCTGATCTTTTAGCGGTGATTGCTGAGTGCAAATTCTCAACAAAAATATTAGATCAAATAGCTTTGGCTATGCCGAATTTGTACAACTCTTCACGCCCCTCCTAGTGATCCGTGAATCTTGAAATTGAAATAGTTGGTGGATATGAGTCACAAACTCATAGTGTCCAATTTCAAGTCGATAACACAAAAAACAAAACAGTTTTTCTGATAACATGAATTTGGATCCAGGTTTGTATGCGGGGTACCCCTCCTAGAGGATCGATTCGGCTTATTCCAACAAATGGACTGCGTATGGGGAAAATAACGCTCCGAGCAAAATTTCAGTACTCTTGCTCAAAAAATGAGTTTGCATATATACAGATGGACAGACCGGCAGACGGAGATGGCCAAAACTACTCGTCACTGCGTGAAGAGTATAAAAATAATTAAAATGAGTTTTTAGTATATATAAATAATATAAAGAGTTTTTAAGTATTTACTTCTTGGTATTTTCTTATCGTTTACTGAAGCCACTCTATCAATTATAAAGGGCCGGCAATGAGATTGGATTGAGTGACATTGACTGAATGCTTCTACAAAGTTTTGCTAGAAGTGGCAATGTCGCTTTTTTACAGATAATATGGCTTCGATAAAGAGCCTGTATAGATTATCATGGTTAATAAGTGCAAGAATTAAATCCAAACCACTTTGCATAATTGAAATTTTAAGTATTAATACTTGAAAGGGAAAAAATTATTGTCGAAAAATATCAAGGAATTTCTATTGATTATAGCTGATTGGTTCATTATATGTTGTACTAAGCTGTCAAAATAAATTTTATCTTATTATTGTATATGACAGTGTAAGATAATTCTTTAAATTGGCAAAATAATCAAACAGAATTGAACTGTGTTTTTAGAGTACAATACTCAAAAATTCAATTGAATCATATGAGCCCCTTAATAAATAGACTAATGGGGATTGCACACCTTGCGACCGCGTCGTACAACGTGTCAACGTGACAAGTTGGTCGTTTGCTGCACACGTAACAACCGTTACATACAATTTCATTTTGTCTGGTATTTTTCCGTTCGAGCGTATGTGTGTATTTGCGCGGATAGTATAGTATAACAAAATGAATTAAAAAATCGTCGCGACGTTCTTAATTGATGAAATTTGTGAAATTGAAGAAGAAGAAGAAAGAATTGTAAAAAAAAGATGTGGTCAAAAGAGACATACATTTTTGCATCATCATCATCGGAACTGATGTTAGAACGACCAGGTAACGGCATTTCCAAAACATGCAGGAACTCGAAATGGTCAAAGTACCATAAATTGGAGTCGTATGTTTCATCTGCACCGGCACCAGATCTTTCTCTTAGGCTTTTTTTTTTTAATTCTCGACGATAACAAGTACGCATATTTGCAATTTTTTTTTTTAATCTTCCAATGTCGCAGTACTCTTTACTTTTTTATACTCGATGAGAAATTTCTAATAACTAGTACGCCGTATCATTTTGTTTTTGTAGGACTCTAATGCATCAATAAATGCACGCATTTCATCGGTATCTTCCATTTTTTACAATTTACGGTTTATTTTGTTTTTATTTGCGTTAAAAAAAAATTTTAAAAGAAAATTGCCGGTACGAATCGCTCACTTCGGCGTTCAAAAGAGAATGAAATTTAGTATGCGGTTGTATAACTGCACACCATGCAACCGTCGAACCAACTTCGACAAAAATCAAAATTTTTTGATCTTTCATACAACCGGCCGTCTAACCAGCATTTCACTTCCTCGCACACGCTTCGCCTGCCAACAAGCAGTGTTCCATTCCATTCCATTTCATTCCATGACGATGTACGACGCGGTCGCAAGGTGTGCAGGCCCCATAAGATGAAAGAGCAATAAAAGATTTATAAGTAGTGACACAAAAGTAATTCGTTTTACTTTATATCATTCATATTAATGTTTATTTGTAGAATGCATCTAAATAGCAGAAGAAGTATTTGTTTTAACTTATTAGAAAGTATTTTTTGATTCTCTCACGTAGTATTTGAAAGGTACGAAAAAAAACAAATTCTGCTACTGCTTAAACACTGAGTTAACTCGAATTCTTTTGAATTCTTATTTTGTTCTAACAACAACTCACTTACTCAAATTTACTCCTTTCGGTTGAATGCTCGCAGAACTCATAAAATTTGCACTAGAACCATAACAACTTACTTTTCCTTGTATGTCCTATGCGAGTTTTTGAGTGTCACTCATTACTACATTGAGTGCCGGTTCGATTGAGTGCTGTCATGAAGACCTATACTATGGGAATCATGCATGAAATGTTTTCCTTTATGGCGACACGTAAAGACATACAGTGGTACCACAGAATCAGACGACTGTTTTGAGGACGGTGGTTTTCTAAATCGACCAAAAAATCTGTCGATGCCACAGAACAAAAGGAGAATTCATTTTTTGATCATTGATGTGCGAACCAACAGCTGATTGAATACTGTTGATTTTAGAGGCGTCTTACACGTATCGAGTTTGTGGCGGCTCTAATCATTTAATTTTCTTTGAAGCCTTTTGCCACTATTTACACTCAGCCACAGATGCCAAGCAAATATTTTGACACTGCTTCCTCGCTTTCACATCATTCACTCAACAAAAATCAACCAAAAAGAAAAAACTTCCCTTCTCAACAAACTTTTGTTTAGAACACCCCTTTTTAACACATTGCAGGCATGCCAACTTTCTACGCATGTTTAAAACAAAATTAAAACATCACAGCTTTATTATTATCATAGTTTATTGTAACATATCAATTATTTGAATTAAAGACAAATTTGAATCTTCGAAAATGTTGATATTTATATGGAAGTTAAAGATATTTGGGCAAAGTGCAAATTTATGCTTAAAAACAACTGATATGTTGATTTCTTTAAATGCAGTTTAGCGAAGAAAAAATTAAGCTACAATTGTTGGTACTTTTTTATACTCTTCACGCAGTGAATAGTATTATAAGTTTGTCATGAAGTTTGTAACACACAAAAGGAGACATCGGAGACCCCATAAAGTATATATATTCTTGATCATCGCGACGAAACGAGTTAAGTTTGCCATGTCCGTCTTTCTGTCTGTATGTATGCAAATTAGTCCCTCAGTTGAGCTTGTCCGGAGCTTTCTTTTCACCATACGCATTATATTTGTCGGAATCAGCCGAATCGTACCATTAGGGAGGAACCCGGGACTTGAAATATGAACACTATAAGTGCCTGACCCATATCCAGCACATATATATTTCAAGGCCATCGGATCACTAGGAGGGGCGAGAAGAGTATTACAACTTTAGCATAGCCAAAGTTAGTATTTTTTCTGGTTTTTCTTTAATAACTTTAGATAAGGGAGAATTTAACCAAATCGCCTCTAAAAAAACGGGAGATTTTAAATCGCATGAAAGCAAAATCTATGGCACGGGGAATTGTAATTGGGTTGGAATTGAAGCGAAGCGAAAGTAATTCATGGCACCGCTGTATATGTTTGGTACAATAAAATTGATATATTGAGATGTTTTACGATTGATTAATTTTAAAATATCGTTGCTGCGCTTTGAATTTTTCTAAGGTTTTGGGAAGCAACAAAAAATAATAATATTATTTGATAACACGTTTTTTGTTGTTTCCAAAACCTTAAACAAATGCGCTTATGGAATTTGCAAAGCGCACCTACGATATGTTTCTAAGCTTTATATGCAAAATTTGATCTACCAATACCTGACTTTTTCAGTGTATTTTTACAAAAAAAAAGCGTGCAAAAACACGACCAAAGTCAAAAACAACATTTACATGTTTATTTATATAGTTAGCCAAAGGTCCCAAATAACAGTCAACACTTTCTCTTCAAGAAATCATTTTTTTGCAGGCACATTGAATAAGTGATGAAAAATTCCTTTTCAACTTTGTTTTTCGGTCTTCGCTCAACCGAAAATACTTTTTTTCGGTTTCTTGTCCCACAGTTTTTCCAATGACCAAAAGGTCTTTGTGCGTATGTATGCACTTGTATGTGCGTCTGCTTGTGTTCTGCAGTCGATGTGCACTGTCTAATCTTTGGCATTGCATTGTTATATACTAGTGATGTAAAGAATATCAGTTGTTACACATTCGCGAATACGAATCCGGAAATCTGCTGTCCGAATGCGAATACGTATATTCGGTTTTTCAATCTGGCGCCAAGCCAATTTCAAGGCTCAGTGTTAGACAACGCTCCTCACACATCTATCCAGTCCAGTGTTAGCTAATTTCTAAGCTAAGCTTACAGGTTCCGTAGCAACGACCTTTTGCCAGCGCTTCTTAGTGGAAAGGCGCCTACTTTCTCAATCTTGGAAAAGGCGGTTTTAGCTTTGCTATAAATTTGAGAATAAAGAATTTCATGAACGATTTAATAATTTGTGATCTTAGAGTGTGATTAGTTATTTGACAACATGAGTAAATCAGTTTCTAGTGAAATATGGATATACTTACGATGCTGAACGAGCTAGAAGCAAGCTTTGTAAAAATTAATATTTTCAAAAGGGAAGCTCTACGACGGCTATGAGAAATCATTTGAAGTCAATGGATCAAACCAAGTATGTATTCTGATTTGGAAAAATTAGAAAAACGAAAACAGGATGCAATTAACAGTCTGGTACTTCCATCATCTCCCCACAAAGCAAATGTCGATTCAAGAATGTCTCGAAAAAACGAAAGATTGGAATGATAAATCTGAGAGGTCATTGGCAGTGGATAAATCAATCGGTGAAATGATTGCGATAGAAGACTTGCCATTTAGTTTCGTGGAATGTGTTGGATTCGTTAGACTGTTAAAGCACTTATATCCATCCTATAATTTAAAGTCTCGTCAGTATTTTATTTCATTTATCTGCGACGATATATACGGCAAAGTGAGCCAGAAAATACTTGAATTGCTTAGGTCCTTTGAAAAAAATGTCATTTACTAGTTATATGTGGTGTGATTCTTGTTCTGTGGTTTCGCTTCTGAGTTTTACTTACCATGGGATTACAGAAGATTTTGAAAGAAAAATGATAGTGTTGAAGGCAGAAATGTTCAATGACAGGCGCCATACCGGAGAAAATATTGCTTACTTGAAGGCATCTTGAAGTCATGGAAAATACCTAAAGAAAATGTGAAATGCGTAGTTCGGGATGCAAGCGCAAACATGTTTCCTTATTAAATGTTCGACACATCGACTGTGCTGCACATAAGATACAGAACGAATTACTAAGACCATTTAAAGAAATAACCATAGAATTAAGTGCGACCGATGATTCTTTCCACTTTGGAAAGAATTCTTGATTCCTTGATTCATCCGATCAACACATTGGTTAGACGAAAGCTGTTTTAAAAGAGGAATTTATTACCAAATTTTCAGTTTTAGAAAATGAAATATTGTTTGTCACGGCAATCTTCATTAATCCAAGATATAAAGTCAAGCGCTTAAAGATATTTAATTACACAAGTCGACAAAAAAAGTGAAAATTGGTCAAAAAGAACGTTTTCACAGTCATATAAAATGGTAAAAAGATATGTATTTGAACATGAGAAAAATGCAATCATATTTTTTACTCATGGAGTAAAAAATTTAATCAATGTTAGGGAAAGTATTGAAAAAAAAAATATATACTATTTAAGTGTCACCCTCGAAACTTATTGAATGATAGCAAAAATTAAAAAGTGTATTTTTCTTTTTTTCATTTTTTATGTACTTCTCAATTGTTTTATTCTATTTTTTTAACCATAACTTTTTAAAACGCATTGAAAAATATAACTTAATTTTTCTTTTGTTCAAATTTATATCCTTTTACCGTAATATTTGACTGTGAAAATTATATTTCGCAAATTTTCACACTGAGAAGTGGATAATCAGCCGGATCGGACCACTAGGTAGGGTACCCCCAATAGAAACATGGATCCAAATTAAAGTCCTTATTAGAAAAACTTTTTTCATCTGTATCCGCGAAACATTCAAATTTCAAGACCCTTGGACCATACAATCCTGGATCCAATTAAAGTTCTTATTTGGAAAACCTTTTGTTTTTTGTACTATCGACTTGAAATTTTGACACTATAAGAGTGTGACCCATATCCACCAACCATATAAATTTCGGTCCAGCCACAGTTAGTCTTTTTTTACTGGCTTAAACTGTTATTGATAGACAGTTTTTTTGTTCAACTGCAAACACTCGACAGAGTACATTCAAACTGCAAAATTAAGTGTTCTGCTCAGTAGGAAACCGTGTCCACTTCAATTTTGTCTGTTGTTTACTGACTTCTGATAAGCATCTTATGCAGCCCACACATATAGCGATCATTCGTACAACCAGTAATCAAAATTTATTGAGTTTTCATACAATCACAGCAACAACTGACATGCTACTATTTCCCGCACTCTTTGTCCCTATCAACAAGCAGTGTTCCATGCATTTCTTTGCTTAGCATAATTGAGTTCCATTGAATTTCTTTCTCACATTCGGCAACCAAGCACACAAGTAATGGATACGAATTTTGTAAGAGAGCGGCACATAGCAAGTGGAATGAATGTGTAAAAAAAACGAAGAGAAAATTCATCGTACTCATTTACATTCATTAAGTTGTTTGGTTTGTTTAAGTAGAGGCGATATGAGAAAAGTATTCTTCTTACCACACAAAATAAGACACGAGCACAAACTCAATTCAATTCGGCACCGCTTTGTTTGAATGAATGCATTAAATATTCACTTTACTTTATAGATTTATTTAAATACATTAAAATTAAATAGTATAAAGCGCTTCAAATGACTGGATGCGATGATGAAGTGTTCACATTGCATTTTCGGAACAGCTGTTTTTTGATTTGGTTATACATACAAACGGAACGTTCTGGCTAATTGTGAAAAATTAAAATGAAAATTGTGTGAAAAATACATGATTAAAAACAATTTGCAGTGTATGCACATAATTCTTGCAGCTTCCTTTTTCATTCCTGCTACTTATTTTTATTAAAATTTAAAAAAATATTACAATTTAAAATTTATTTCAAATTGTTTTGTTGTTTTGTGCAATGATCACAGCTGTTTTATGTTGGCGCGCAACAAAAAAAAAAAAAAAAATCGAAAATGACCTAAAATGGGCAACAATTAACCAGCACTGGGTAGAGTGACCAATTTCACAAACAGCATTTTAGTTGCATTCTTATCGAATGCACATTTTCTACTACAATAACAACTACAAAATTACGTCACTTTTCCCTGTTGTTGTTGTTGGAAAATGTAGCATTCAATGCAGCATTCGAGAAATGTACATTGACTGCTCAGTGTGAAATGGCTATTTCTAGTGAACTGATCCACAAAAGACACCCGACTTTAACGATTTTTTTATCGCCATGAAGATTCTACCAACTATCTGTGCATATAAAGTGGGTTAGATACGAATTCTGACCATTCTCCTATCCTCTTAACAATACTTGGAAGCGTACTCACTAAGGAACCACCATTTAAACTAACTAATAAATATACTGATTCTACTATCTAAAGGGACTAACAAATGAACGAAGCACCAAATACTCGCTTTGGAAGTGCAAAAAAAAAAAAAATTTCCACAACCAACAGCACAATACCCACCAATTAAAAATTTGTTAAAACATGGGCTAAAAGCAACAAGCTAATATCTTGGCGGAGCATCTCGAAAGTATCTTCAAGTCATATGATACATCAGGTCCAGCTGAAATGGAACAGGTTTATCATGATAATTATGTCGAAATCCCTAAAGTAATGGGTACTGAAGTATACGCGGAAATAAAAAACATAAAATCTAAAAAGTCTCCTGGCTTTGAGCTTATCACCAACGAATTTTTAGAGCAGGTGCCCAAAATGTCATTTCTAGGTTAACAGCAATTCTGAATGCTTCTTTCAAATTGAAACACATTTCAATGTATTAGAAAACTGCTGAGGTGATTATGATTAACAAAAAAGGGATCGGCTTATTTCACACCTACCATAGTTTCAAAACTTATGGAAAACTACATGCCAAAAGTCTTAATCATATAATTGAACAGAAAAAATAATACCTTCGCACCAGTTCGGTTTTCGCAAGAGATATTCTACTATTGATCAAGTTCACAGAATAATTAGAATTATCGAAAACGCATTTGAGGAAAAAAACTGTACTCTGCTGTTTTTCTTGACGTGTCCAAAGCCGTCAATAAAGTATGCCACGGCGGCCTTCTCAACTTGACGGGCTGCTGGTGGACAGCCCTGCTTTAAACATAAACACTCCAAACATGATCAAAACGAACTAATAATTTTGTCTGTATTAGCATTTGTTATATTTATTAAAACTTGGGGAACTCGAGTCCAACACAATCGACCGCATTCTAGAAAAAAGATGTTTTTTTAAGTGCTAATAACTTCTCTGTAAACAAAGTTCTTTGTGAAAACTCTACTACCACGTGATAAATGGCCCTGAAATAACCCCAAACATCGATTTAACGAATATCGATTTTTGTGCTTATTTTTACATGAGGCAGTCGACATCGGTTTGACTAAATCGATTCTGGTTTGTTTACTTTATGTCAGAGTTGCCATATGCATAAAATATAATGTGATTTTCTCAACAGAATAAGTTGTTTTTTAAAATCAATCATTGAATAAAATAATATATAAATGTAAAATACTTTTCCTGATTTTTAATAACGTGCTACAATGATTTTTCAGTAAATAAGTCACAAATTCTTAAATAAAATCAGCCAAGTGTGAGGAGGGTTCTGTACCATCGTACAAGATTTTATACTTAAAATATTAAATTATGTTCATATTTAACAGCCTAAAAGTATACTACAATTACAGCTTAAAAGTATACTACAAAAAACAAAAAATTGTTAAACAAAAGGTTAAATTAAAGAACAATGCTTCTAAAAATGAGTATTTTTAGTATTTGTCTTTCTACACACAAGTGAATTACACACTCTGTGAAAATTTCAAATCTCTACTTATTACGGTTAATGAGATAGAGCAGGAGACGGACGGACGGACAGTGTAAGCTTAGTAATAGGGTCCCGTTAGCTCCTTATGGGTACGGAGCCCTAAAAAAAGATAAAATAAAGCAAAATAGTTCTACCACATGGCAACATTCTGAATTTCAAACCGGTTTGAGTGTTTACATGACTTTGGAAATCGATTTACAAAACTGAAATCGATTCTCATATGCTGTTTTCGTCAAATCGATTCGTGCGTGAAAATCGGTTTGAAAAAATGTTTATACGTAAGGTTTTCGTTATATCGATTCTCGCAGAATCGATTTGAGCGTCATATAAACAAGGTTAATAAGTGGTAAATAAGGAAACACGGAAAATTGATTTGTCGCCACGCTGTGTATGCAACGAAAATGGAACAATAACATGGCATCACACAACCAATGAACGTTGAGCAATTGAACAGAAGAGAAAGGCATACGAACCTCTTCTCCCATTCTACTGCGCTCAGAACATCAACGGCTGTGTGTTGTTATTTAGTCCAGTCAAAATAGACGAAAAAAACGACGAAAGTTTGCAATAATTCGCTTAGAGCTGAAAATCGGTATATGCCTTAAGGATACTATTATAAATAAAATGTGAAAAGTTCCCATCGATCCGAGGATCGGTACAAAAGTTATTCAGGGTCAAAGGTCACAGATTTTTCACATTTTTCTCGTAAACGGTAAGTGTTATCGAAATTTTTTTTTAGGACAATAATGTAGTCATACAATTCTCTACAAAACCAATTATTAAACTTTTTCTACGATTCACTATTCCCGAGTTATCGCGATTCCAAAGTTTAAAAAAATGCGCCAAATACACTACCACATTTGGTGGTGGGGAAATGTGTTCCTATTATGTGAAATACGAAACCTTTAACTTTTTTTCGATAACACTTACCGTTTACGAAAAAAATGTGAAAACCGAAATCTGTGACTTTTGACCCTGAATAACTCCCTCGGATAGATGGGGACTTTTCACATTTTATTTAAAATAGTATCCTTAAGGCATATACCAATTTTCAACTCTATGTGAATTATTGCAAAGTTAAATGCTATTTTGACTGGACAATGTTGTTGTTATAAAGCGGTTATATACCTAAACCTCTGGACCTATTTTGATAAAAATTTATTGTACAAATTAGAGGTCTGCATGAAGGCAAAAAAACAACGTTCGAATTAACAACGTTCAAAATGAATTGAGTGAAATAGAATGCGACGCCAAATGAATTCGAGTGAATTTGTGCGCTCACGTAAGATTCAGTCGCACAACATTGAAACAAAGAGAAACGAATTGAATAAGTTCGAATGACAGGTGGTTTCGAATTAATTCGAATGTATTCACTTTTTTGCAAAAAAATGAGGGTTGTTTTTGTTTTGCTGTGCGTGACAAAAAAGAAGAAAGAAAACAACAAAAAGCAATGGAAAATTTTGTTTAGAATACACAACCACTTACAGACTTTTCGGCGTCTTTTGCTGCGCTCATTATCTTGTACGACAAACGAATGAATGAATGATTCGAATTAATTCGAATGTCTCGGCTGTCTCGGCTGTGCCGATGTATTTATTTCGTTTTGCACGCTATTTCATTCTAACTCATTTCACAGAATGCAGACGGCTTTTGAACTCAAAACACAGTCGCATTCACATTCATTAATTTCGTGTTTCGCTCTCATTCAATTCAATTCAATTCGAATTCATTCTATTGGACTTCAGTTGTGAGCGAAGCTACGCAGCTGTCTAGTACAAATATAGCGAAAAATACCTTTCAATTGGTATATGTATTTCTTTAAAAAATCGAGTCAGTGGTTTAAGCAGGAAAGAGTTCGCAAATGCAATGTTTGCAGTTTAATTATATAGAAATATTATGTCAATGCTCTCAAGAAATGTTTTTTTCTGATGACTATATTATGACTTCCAATATATTTTCATTTAATTTAGAAGCAATTGCTTTAACGCATCAATAAAAAATTCTTAATGTTATAATTTTGCTCTTTCTGACTAATATATTTGTTGTAGTTTTTCATAGCAATTCTATGACAAAATGAATTGTTAGAAAATTGTTTGATGCCTATCCATATTAGTTTGTTTAAATTTGTATTTTAATTGAATGATAATTAAATGAGTCATTAAATTTTAATTATATGTCTTTTACACAAAGTAGTAGTTATTATTAACTATTATTTGTTGTTGTTTCTTCTTCTAATCTGATTTATGCTAGAAATACGCATCTGACATGACTTTTATGGAGTGCTTGATGTATCGACGACAAAATCGGTAATAGTATGTTCATGAACAGTTAGCGGAACTTAAAAATGCTTATTACGTTGAACCCATGGTGTAAGAAAACGAGGTGACGGCAATTTGGCTTGTTACGCTCTCAAATTTCGCTCAATCTCATTTTTTTAGTAAATAAGTATCATCAGTGTATTAAAACGCTGAAAACACGCTTTTAGTGTTGAACACAACGTGAAAATGCATTGAAAATGTAAAAATTAGTGTTATGAAATCATTTTTTTGCGCTTTGATCAGCTGTGTTTGGAGAAATTATATTCAAAATAAAATTATTAAAAGAAAATTTAAATTGAAAATGCGGTGTAAATTGAATAAAATACTGAATTAAACAATAAAACAGTAAATTTTGTATTTATCATACACTTTGCAGGCAGTTAAATATGCACATTATGTCATATGATAGTGTTGTGCAGCGTAAAAATTAAGAAATAAGGACCATTTGCAGAGATCAACATACTCGTATAGCAGTAAAAAATTGGCGGCACTTTGGTTTCTTACACCATGCGTTGAACCATTATGTATAACATATGATGCGCAAGGTTTGTTTTAAATTAATTACGAGCAAAATTAAACTTAAAAAAGAATGTTAAATCAATTATGCCAAGAAGTCGTTCAAACATAAGTCGAGGAACAAGAAACGCAAACAGATATCTTTTGCTGCAGAATGATAAAAACCGATTAAGTAATGGAAATCTGGAAGCGTAATGCACCCGTGCGGAGCATAACACCAATTTAGACTATTACACTGTGTGACACAATTTTTCTAACATAAATAAGATTACGTGTTTCGAATTACTTATTCCATTGTCTATTGATATAGGTATTTTCATATACCCTTGTTTATAATAACTTGGATTTTATTAAGTGGTGCCGAAATTTTGCAAGTAATTTTTTTTTGCTATATTTATCTATGTTTTGTATAATTTTTGCTTAAGAACGATCGAAAGATTCTCATTGCTAATTGTCATCAGATGACCACAAAATTCGATCGAATCTTTTCTAAACACAGCATAGACCCGTTTTACATTTAGCAACTCTCTTGCGACACAAACGACGTTTTCTTGCAAAGCAACTTTTGGTCCGTTCGTGCGTCAAAAAAAAATGTTGAAATATATGATATCGTATGGACCGAGTTACATAGCTTTCTCGCGAACGCAGCAACTCAAAAAGTCGAACAAGTTCAACTTCAACAGAAAACAGTGTTGGTGAATGGAAAAAGAACTGGTTTGTGAACCAGAAAACAGCTGTCTGTGAACCAAAAGAACTGCTTAATCGCGTGATGAATGACAAAAAACTGATTTAGTAAATGGAAATTTCTTTGCAGTATTTATGTTAAATTTGATGGCAGACTTTCCTATCTAATTAAAAAGTTATTCCGATTCAATTTACTACATGATAATAAAAATACATACTTCCTTTTTTTTGTTAATACTACATTCACAGTGCGAGTTCTTGCGAGTTCGCGGGTAACCGTTCACAGTGGCCTTTTGAGAGTTTGCGAGTTCTGAGAACAGCTGTTTTTTGTTTTGGTTGTACATATAAATAGAACGTTATGGTATGGATATATACATGATTGAGAACACCTTGCATTGTATGCAAATAATTCTTGAAAAAAAAATACAATTTAAAATTTTCTTCAAATTGTTTTGTGCAATGATCAGTTGTTCAATGTCGAAAATGAACAAAAAAAAAAAAGGCGGATATGACCAAAAACTTGGCAGCACTACCGCAGAGTGACCAATATCATTGCGAGCTTCTCGACGATCTCGAGTTCAAATTTACTACAACAACAACAAATTTCAGTCATTTTCCCTGTTGTTGTTGTAGATTTGAACTCGAGTTCGTGCGAGTTCGTCGATGAACTCGAGTTCAGCTCAGTGTGAATACACTATAACTCAACTTTTGATACTTTTTCTTCTATAATTACTTTCTCTAATTTTCAAATTCAGAGCTCCGTCCGTCCCTTCGTTCATCTCCTGATCTATCTCATGAACCGTAATAGGTAGAGAGTTGAACTTTTCACAGTGTGTAATTCATTTGTGTGTAGAACAACAAATACTAAAAATACACAGCATTCTTCTTTAATTTAATCTTTTGTTTAACAATTTTTTTTTTTAGTATACTTTTAAGCTGTTAATTGTAGTATACTTTTAGGCTGTTAAATATAAACATAATTTAATGTTTTAAGCAGAAAATCTTGTACGATGGTACAGAACCCTCCGTGTGCGAGTCCGACTCACACTTGGCTGATTTTATAATAATTCAACTTTTAATACAGTTTTCTTCAATAATTACTTTCTTAAATTTTCAAAATCACAGCTGTTTTTTGTTTACTAAAGTCAATATGGTTGAAGTCGTTTGTGTACCTCGACGTCGTTTGTGTAGTTTGACTCTGCATGCTGCGTTTGTCGATAATGCAGCTTATCGTTGAAGTCGTTTGTGTATCTCCAACTTTAATATGGTTGAAGTCGTTTGTGTAGTTTGACGTTGCATGCTGCGTTTGTCGACAATACAGCTTATCATTGAAGTCCTTTGTGTATCTCCACCTTGAAACTGGAAGTACTTAAACGACGTTATCTTGCAAATCTACTTTTGGTGCTTTCGTGCAGCGAAACACAAAAGTTGAAATGTATGAAATCGTATGAAGCGAACTACATAGCTATGTCGTGAAAGCTAGAACGTCAAAAGTTGATCACCTTCGACTTCAACAGAAAATAGTATTGGTAAATGAGAAAAGAACTGGTTTTTGAATCAAAAAACAAAAAAAATACATACTTCCTTTTTGAAGTGAATCTTTTTTTAGCGTGTAAGTCCAAAAAAAGCATTACGGAAATCAAGCATAAGGATTTGCTCGTGCGTCTTTAGCGTAGAGAATAAGTGTTTGTGCATGAGTAAGAGAGAGAGATGTTTTACTTTTGCTGTTTAATAATTCAACTTTTAATGCGTTTTTCTCTCATTTTCAAATTTACAGCTGTTTTTTGCTTACTGAAGACAATAACGCTGAAGTCGTTTGTTAAGTTTGAAGCTACAATGTTAAATGAATTTAAATTTCGCCTCAATTCCAACCCAATTATAATTTACCGTGCCAGAGATTTCGCTTTCAAGCTATTTTAAATCTCCCATTTTTTAGAGGCGATTTGGTTAACTTCTCCCTTATCTAAAGTTATTATTTGCATTTTACCTAAATCTCTTTTCCATTAAAGTAAAAGAAATGGAGTCGTTCGAGTATTACGTAAGCAAAATTACGAATTTCTTGAACGACCCCAATAAGCAAAATCAACCAATGCTGAATATGCCAACCTACTTGCATATTAATTTGAACATTTTCAAGGATTCAAAAGTGTCTTTAATTCAATTAATTGATATGTTAAAATGAACTGTAATTGTTAATAATAGAGCTGTGCTGTTCTAATTTAGTTTTAAACATGCGTAGGATGTGATAAGTTCAATAAGAAATTTGAATAATATCATTGTTGAAAGTTGCCATGTCTGCAATGTGTTAAAGGGGGGTTGTTCTACACGATTTTTGTTTGTTGAGAAAAGATTTTTTTTCTATTTGTTCGGTTTTTGTAGAGTGAGGGATGTGAATGGGAGTGAGCAGTGTCAAAATATTTGCTTGGCATCTGTGGCTGAGTGTAACTACTAGCAAGAGGTTCCAAAGAAAAGCAACGATAAATGCCGCCACAAACGCGATACGTATACGACGCCCCTAAAATTCTGCCATCAAATTAATCATAAATATATTTGATTAAAAATTGTTTTGGGCATATAAATGGTAGTCCCCGTGCTGTAGAAGATTTTAAGTCAATCATAAAAGAATTGTGAGTTTCAAAGAGAGCGGACGTGTTTACTTTTGTTATAATAAATATTTTGAATTTTTACTTTTTTTGTACTTCAATTTGTCAATATTATATTATTGTGCATAACTTTAAATTGATCGTGTTTTCGCGTTAGTTAGTGGTGCATAAATTTTTAAATAGTTTTAATATTTTCTAATTGAGGTATTTTTCTTTATATTTTCAAGTGATTAGTGCATTTTTGTTTTTGTTTTTGCATTGTTTCATAATTTTTACCTTTGTTATTGTATATAACATTTCAAAGTTATTATCTGTGAGCATTGTTGTTGCGAAACCAAACTGTTTGCGATTCAGTACCGTTTTGCGTTTCTTTCTGTAACATTTTGTTTTTGCATTGGGCTTTTTGATTTTTTGTGCGCTATCACTTACAGTGTGTACTATTAGTATCTGCATTTTTTCATAAAATGAATTTTTCATAGAATTTATTTTTTAAATTTTTTTATATTTTTTATTATTTTTTCGTGAATATGATTTGTTGTAATCCTTCATGTAAAAATAAGAATACTTTTGATGTTGATTCTCTACGCGCAGTACGATGTTGGCTGTGCGACAATTTTTCACACTTGAAGTGTGCGGGACTAAACGGCCGTGACCATGACAAGATTATCAGCAGATCCAAAACATTTTGTGGCAGTTTGAAGTGGTGTTGCCCATCCTGTTCTAAGCGTCAGGTTGATTTTTCGGCAATGTATCGTAGTATACGTGACAATTTTATCAAATTGAATAGTGCTGTAAATCAACTATCGTTTGATTTTGATTCGAGCATTGATTTACTCGCTAAATATCAGTTCGATTCACCTCCTCCCCTTCTCTTATTGCCACCTTCTCCTATGGGCAACCACGCTTCCCCCTAACTACCTTCCACCACTCCTCTTGTTCCTGCCACAATTGCCTCTCCAGCCGATCCTACCTCAACTCCTGTGCTGCCTGTAATACAGGTATCCTCTTCCAAACATTCTAGACCCGTTTCTTCTCCACCTTCTTAGAACACCTTTGTGGACAAAAACGGGTATGTTGCCATCAATGCTTCTAAGCGGTCAAGACCTGATATTTCGAGGAATGATGCCGTCAATGGTGGTATACCCAATACTTCAATTGTACCTTTACCCGACGATTCCAACCAGGCCTCTTCTACATTATTACCTGCGGCAACCCTAGAAAAGATCGCTCTATTCGACGCGGAGGTGGTGTCCTCATTGCTGTTGTCTCTCACCTAAGATCAGAATACGTTGATCTAAACTGTCCAGCCAATATTGAGTTTATTTTTGCCTCATGAAACTGTATGTAAATCGTGTTCTTATATTCCACCTAATTCCAATTTGGAATTAAAGGTTAATTTTTCCTCATGAAATTGTTTGAATATCGTGTTCTTATATTCCACCTAATTCCAATTTGGAAACTTATATGTGTCATGCTAGAGCCATTAACTCTGTTAATAACATTCTTCGGGACCGTGACTCTTTCATCGTGCTAGGTGATTTTAATCTCCCATTCATTTCATGGTCTTTTTTTGGAATCTCGAAGTATCTAGTTCCTTCAGCACAACATGATTTTTTGGACACATTGGTTGAATTTTCCTTGTTTCAAATGAACTCTGTAGTAAACCATTACAATAGATCACTTGATCTTGTTCTTAGTAATGATTCTGCTGGTACTTCTGTGTCAAGATGCCAACTTTTAAGTATTCCTGAGGATACTTACCATCCAACTTTGGAAATATCCCATTCTGTAACCCGTCCTGTTTCAGACTCCACATCTTCTTCAATGCGTCGATTCTGTTTTCGCAAAGTGAACTTTGCCCAACTAAATGAAGTCTTTCCCGGAATAGATTGGTCTTTTTTATACAATTGCAGAGATATGACTACTGCTATTAATTTTTTCTATGAAGTGATATACAATATATTTGATGTCTTATGTTCCCTATAATGCTGTATCGGAAGTGTCATATAAACCACCTTGGTTTACAAGAAGACTTTCTAACCTGAAGAACATTAAGTCGAGGCTATATAATTTAAATTTAAGAGTTCTGGCTCTTCTATTGCTTTTGCCAATTTTTGTGTGGCTCGGGCTAATTTTTTTTCGTTAAATAACCTTTGTTATAATAACTATCTCACACGTTGTAGACAGCAATTTTCACGCGAACCTAAGCAGTTCTATAACTTTGTGAACTCAAAGCGCATATCTTCTTTATTTCCCTCATAATTGTATCTAGTTAATGAACATGGCCACACTGATTTGGGTATTGCAAATCTCTTTGCAAAATTCTTTCGATCCACTTATTCCTCTGAATCCTATATTAAAAACCGGTATTCATATCCCATTTCCCATTGTAACATCATTGTTTCTCCCTAAGAATGTCTTCTTACAAATTTAAAATCGTTGAAATCCACTTACTCACCCGGCCGAGACAAAATACCTAGTTGTCTGCTTAAGCACTGTGCGGAGTCTCTGTGTAAACCACTGTTGAAACTTTTCAATTTATCACTTCAGAGCGCGTCTTTCCCTCCTATCTGGAAGGAATCCTTTATTATTCCCCTACACAAAAAAGGTAACAAAGCTGACATATCCAATTACAGGGGTATTGCTAAACTTTCTGCAATCCCAAAATTGTTTGAAAAAATGATCACTTCAACCTTTTATCACTTTTGTAAAACAATTATTTCTCCGTGTCAACACGGTTTTATGCAAAAGCGTTCTTCAACTACAAACTTGCTTAATTTTACATCTTTTGTAAATCTTGGTTTTAGGGACAAACGTCAAACTGATGTTATTTACACTGATTTCAGTAAGGCGTTTGATTCTGTTAATCATGATCTGTTTGTACATAAACTTGACCTTTAGGTTTTCCACAACATCTTCTTTGTTGGATTGCATCTTATTTGATAAATAGGGTTCAGCTAATATTATTTAAGTTCACTCTTTCTGGTCCAGTCTTTGTCACTTCTGGAGTTCCTCAAGGGAGCCATCTAGGTCCATTATTGATTAACCTTTTTGTAAATGATCTCCCTTTCTCCATCTCACATTCTCGTGTCCGCATGTACGCTGATGATGTAAAATTGTGCCTTTCATTTAATGATGGTGCCTCCCATCTCAGACTCCAAGAGGATCTTGATTATTTATTATTATCATCGGTGTAAACCTCATTTGTTTACATACACGATTGAATACGTCCAACTCGAGCGAGTCTCTACTTTTAATGACCTCAGTGTCCAGCGAAGAGTGTTTTTGGTTTCATTAAACGATGGTCTATTGAATTTAATTATCCTTATACCACAAAGACTCTTTTTATATCTCTTGTGCGTCCACTCCTTGAGTATTGCTCTTGCATTTGGTCACCGCAATATATAAATAATCAAGTTCGAATTGAGTCTGTACAGAAACAATTCCTCCTGTTTGCCCTTCGTGGCCTAAACTGGAATCCTAATTTGCGTTTGCCATCTTACTCTGATAGGCTCCTTCTTATCAGTCTTCCATCTTTGGTGCATCGTAGGATAGGTCTTGGGATTAGTTTTCTTCATAAGCTCATAGTCGTCCTACCAGAAATTTTGTCCCTTTAGGATTGAATAGATGCACTACTAACTATGCCCTACACGATCCTTTCCGAGTTTTATGCACGTCATATAATAAATTCTATCACGTTCTCTCACCCGAGATATCGCCATCATCGATTAATACCATCGTCATTCGCTGCCTACGGGACTCCTGATCACACTGCAGGCTGCATGAACTGGATGTCGCTGATTTGGGTCACCTTTACCATCTGCATTATTGTAGTTTATTAATTCATATGTCTCTGACCACACATAGCTGTAAGTAGGGGCATAGCTTGCTACTATTTGCAAATAAATTTCCCCCATCGGGTCAGTGGCTGATATTTCATATTATCTTTATTCATTTATTTTCATATTTTTTTCCTATTTATTGTTTGTTTCTCTTTTTTTTTTGTAATTAATTTATTTTAGTTTTAGTTCACTTCAATTTATATTTTTGTCTTATTTTTAAGTGTTAATTGTTACATTTATTTTTGTTTTTAAGCTGAAAATAATAAATAAATAGGCGTAGCTAGAGGGGGTTGCGCTCTACTTACTTATTTTCGCCACATTTTGTACATCTATCTTTTTTTGGTAAATGAAAACCGAGATTGAAATCATATTTGAAAATATTGCGAAAAACTCGCAAAGTCAACGAAGAATTAGTAAGGTTTTCTTCTTCTAAGTATTATTATTATACAGAGTTGAAACTTTGCAAAACTTTTTAGGGAGGTATAACTTGCTGCTATTGTTTCGACTTTAATGAGACGGAATATCTAGTAATCGCTTAATATATGTTTTTAATGCCCTATTCACACTGCTTAAAAATTATTGCTATGATTATTAAAATGGACATTTTGTGAAAAATAAATGATTGAGAATAATTCGCAGTGTATGTAAATAATTCTTGCAGCTTCCTTTTCCATTCCTGCTACGCTTTTTACAATTTAAAATTTTCTTCATATTGTTTTGTGCAATGATCAACTGTTTAATGTGGAGAATGACCAGAAAAGGCGGACATGACCAAAAACTTGGCAGCATTACTCATAGTTTGCCAGCCCTGGCTGCTACTCGAAGCAACCCTGAAATTCGGTCATTTGCCTGTTGTTGTTGCAAAACTTTTAGCAACTTTTTGAGCTGCTTTCACTGCATTCAGACGCTAGGGTCTGCGATTAGAAAAGATTTTTTTGGTAAGAGAAGTGAGATAGTGAGCGGAGGCTGTGCCGTTCTGAAAACGACGTCGTGAAAGTTTCTGCCGACGTTTTCTTTGTTCTCATTCGTGTCATTCGTGAATCTTCATATTTTTTTTGTGTTGAGTGAAAAATTGTAAAATATAGCGCGGATGACGCTTAAATTTTTCTTTGTCTTCTTTCGTGTTGCTTTTATTTTCATACATCAAACATCCATTTCTTGTTATCTTTTGAAGTGTGCAGACGACAATGTCAATGACTCAATGCATTTCACAAACACAAAAGTTTCAAAAGCCGTCGGCACCACACATTTTTCAGTCTAACGCACACGTCCGCTCACTTCAAAAATTTCAAATAAATTACCTATATTTGTCTCTTTCATACACACACACCTTATGGAGGCGTAAATGAGACAACAAACTCTCTCGTTTATCATAGTGTTAGTAAAGTACGTACATGAGAGTCATACATACGTAGCTGTACGAAATATCCAAAAGCATTCCCTTGCAACCGTTATATCGTGTGTAGGTGGCATTATGCTCAGTCTAGATCGGGCATAAAAATGCAACCTCTACAGTTTTATTGTGTGGCTTACTGCTTCTTTCATTGATCCATTCAAAGCTTTTAAAATGATTTGCTGGCAAATTTTAAAGTCTTTTTCATGATAACGTATGACATACTCATAACGTAACTTGCGACTTCTATTCTCTACCCTCCGTCTTTATATAATTATATAATACATATATTCTAAAAATATAGGATGTGCTAATGCCATCAAGGGGGGGATGTTCTTAAAGGTACCAAAAAGTGAGAAAATTCTTTTTCTTTTTAAGCGTATTGCTTGAGAACGGCTTGCACTATTTGGCTGATTTTTTGTGTTCGTTATATGCCAATTAGAAGAATATGAAAGAAAATTTTTGGAAAATCCACTGGAAAAGTTGGAAATTTGAACTTTTTATATTAAAATCTGAATAAACACAAGAAAATTATTTTCTTATTAAGCGTATTTCTTGACACGGCTTGCCCTATTTGGCTGATTTTTTGTGTTCGTTATATGCCATTTAGAAGTATATGAGAGAAATTTTTTGAAAATCCACCGGGAAAGTTGGAAATTTGGACTTTTTGTATTGAATATGAATAAATATAAAAGTGAAGTTTATCGTGCGTTCCCTGCTAGAAATGGAATAACCTTTATAGGCTAGTGCGTTAAGAGCCAGTTCGTGATACAAATAAACAGAGAGTGTGAGTTCAACGCCAATTTCCGGTGTTCGTATTTTATTTTTTTAATACGTATTTAATATTTTAATAAATATAAATATGATTCATGAAAAATGTTTGCACGCAAAAACAATTACGGTAGTGTAGCGATACTAAGTACCTGTCCCGACATTTTTGTTGAAAGAAGTATTTGGTTCAACTAATTTTGAAGGATTTTCTTATGTTTTTTATAACCCCGTTTTCCAACGCAAGATTCTTCTTCGATTGCATTATTACCAATGCTGTCATTGTCACTGTACGGTGTTCGCTCTCGCATATTTTGCTTCTAGTTTACATAGCTAGGCGAAATGGACAATTTAGCGGAAGAAAATTAATATCTTGAAAAATAATGTAGTTTCTTAAAGTTTCTAAATCTTAAAGATTACATTTTTCCTGGAATATATTTCATTTATTCAGTCAACTGAAAGATTTTTTTTTTCAATTGAATAGTTTAGTATGTATTATAGAATGAAAACATAAAAAAAATTATTCTGAAGCTTCTTCAATCATACCTAAATGAAGACTTTTCACCTCAGTATCGTCATTTTGGACATTCCATGATGACAACGAATCATATTAAAAAATTCGAAATTATTACAAGGCGCCAAGAAGGGCATCAGTAAGTTTTACTCCACGGAAGATAGTTAAGTTGCTAAAAATAAATCGACACAATTGTTAATTTCAACCATAATTTTCAACAATAAAATATATTCATAGGCCACGAAACACACTTTTTCCAAATAAAAAAAAAACAATATAATTAATTATTTTTCACAATTTTCAATGATGTTTTTTGTTTTATGCACCTCTTGAAGCATATGTATGTATATTACGTCTCAGAGCTCAAATATCGAACAAAAAACCAATAAATAGTTATCGATAGTTGTCAATTAACATTTAGTAAAATCGGATGGAATTCGAATATTAACGGTTTTTTAACTTAAAATTTCAATTTTCTTCTGCCATTTCGACCAGTGTGCGTCTTTCATTTACAGATACAGCTACAATCAGTTCTAACGTTTTTTTTTTGCAGTAACTCAGAAAGTTGGGTGTCGCTTAAGATAAAATTGAAATGCGTATATCTCTGCAACTATGATGATTTTCGTTATAATATTCCAGGTGCTGAGTTAGTGGCATAAGAACAAATTTGCATCAAAAAGTATTTTTCGAATACAATGTCGATAACGTTCTTTTATCGACATGATTACTTGTTTTGGGGTTGTAAAAACGAAGTCCAACATGTCAGAAATTATGGATTTTTATTGAATTGTCTTTGAATTTCTATTCTTAATATTTTTTGTGAATATGGTTTTCGTAGCGCTCCATAAGCGGTTTCCTTAAAGAGGTAAATTTGGAGGAGCGAATCAATCTAAATCTACATATATTGTTTCTAATTAGAGAAATACAAGTTCAGAATGAAAGGGTACAATAAAGGAGAATGTTATTAAATAATTTTTTTTGTCGTATAATTTTGTTAAACACAAAGGCTGTTCGCAGCTTGTGATTGAATGGACGCAATATGTTTGTCTATTTTGAAGGAGCTTAATTAAATATTTTCAAATAAAGTGTGTTTTTTAGTGGTTCACAACTTTGAGTTGGCAACACTGTTTTATTTGACAACCGATTTAACAGCTGATAATTGCTTTTTGTTTAGTTTGGTTTGGCATTTCATCCGATACCTTTCGGTTAGTTAAAATGGATCGCTACATGAGAGAACAACGTGTTTTCATTATTAAAAACTTAGTAATGAAGTGTAATAATCGAGTCATTTTTTGAAGAACAGACATGAATGGGCCACCAAGATCGTGTGATTTAACCACATTGGATTATTTTCTTTGGGTTTATGTAAAGTCACATGCCTACGCCGATAAACCAGAGACAATTAAACACCTGGAAAACAACATTCAATCGAAATGTTATTGGCGAAATAAGGCCGCAAATGCTGCGAAAAGTGTGTGAATATTGGACTTCCAGATTGCGCCTTGTACGCGCCAGTCGTAGCGGCCACATGACCGATATCATTTTTAAACATTAATGTCATAAAATTACCTATCCAATAAAGCCAGTTTAATTGATTACAAATATATATAATATTAATATATTAATATTTTTCTTTGTTTTATTTTAATTTAAAGTTGTGAACCTCTAAAAAAAACACCCTTTATAATCCAAAAGGTATTTAATTTCTATGTCATCCAAAAATAAGATTATTCAGTAAGATGGAACTGTTTTCACTATTTGATAATTTATTATTAATGTATTTACTTTTCACAGCCATGTCTTGAAAGACAATTTCTAAATAAACTGTACGACACATATCCAAATGCACGAATTCTAGAACGTAATGTAAAGTTAAATAAATTGTATCGAAATCATATGCAATTAATATAGTCTATGTATACCCTATAAAAACATATTCCTCGAAATCATTGCATCAAACAAGTTATATAGTTATTATAGTTAGGGATCCCTTATACTAAATTAATTTTGAGGCATAGCGAATATTCAATAAAAATCTTGCAATTTTGTTTTTGGTGGAAAAGTTTTTTGTTCGTTAACTTACCGTTCTTCAAAATATACATATTTAATATCAAATCAGTTGTACCTATTCTATATTCATCCAGTTTTTAAGTTTTTACAAAAATTCATACATTATTCAATGGAAACTCACTTTGTATAATTATGACATCTCCCACACTAAAAAGGGAGAAAGCTTAACATCTTAGTAATAATTACAAATAGGAAGCTTTCTAACATACTACATATACACGCAAATGTACATATTACTTAAGAGATTTCCAAGAATTTGTGATATTAAAAATATGTTTACTCAATTGTTTTATATAGAACAGTTTACTTGTTTCGTTTGATTAACAAATGTTCGTATGTGTCTAGGTATCTGTCGATTATTTATTATTTATTTCAATTTAATGTTCTTAGGTTTGATATACATATGTATGTATACTAAGCTAAATATGCGAATAGGCACAATTTCTAATAGGACATTCAAATCAATCCAAGAGACATGGCAAATACATTTACATTCAAAAACATTTATCTAATTACCATTTTGAAACCGAAAAGTTAATATATGTATCTTAACATGAATTAAGCGATTTTTTTCAGAATTTTGGCTTGCAAATGGCGCAGAGTGCATGAGATACACATAGAAATTGTAATTAGGTTGCTGGGTTGCTATTTTGTTTTTGTGTCGTTCATGAAGCTAGATTAACACTGTAAGCTTTTTCTCAGGCCAGTAAATTTTTCAGTGGTGGCGGTAGCGTTGATAAAAATAGATTACGTAGCCCGTCATATAACAACACACCCCATACCGTCCAGAGAATAATCGTGGCGCGAAATATTTTATAGCAATTTGATTCATTCGTTCGTTCGTTCAGTCTGTTCGTTCCGTTCCTCGCTCGATCATTTGGGGCTGAGCAATCATTGCCTCATCGTCCGATTCAGCTTAGGGCGTATTTTATAATAAAAATCAGCGCTGTCACTTGTTAACAGTTAGAAGTAATCTTTATCTGAAAGCCGCAGGTTGTAACCACGTAGAAGTTTTGCACAACATACTTTTATTTACAGTTTTACTGAAATCCTTTGCAAATGAATGGTGCGGAATGAAATAAACAAAAAAAAAAAAAAAAAAAGAAAGAAGGAGAAAGCAACAAATTTAAAAACGTAAAATTACCAAAAAAAAATTAACTAAAAGCCAAGAACCGGTAATTACAAAAGTGTTCTGTTAAGTAAAGCAAAGAGAAAATACTTACTATCATGTCTAAGTTCAAACTTTTGAGTGCACTGATCCTAATTAGCTATTTCGGCGTAACAAGGACTTTTGTAAGGAAGGCTCTTGAGTACAGTGAAAACTCGATTTTTAAAGCAAAAAAGTCATATAATTTTTCTAACTGGTAAGTCACGTAATTCTTATGGACAAAACTAGTAGTAGTGCATACATATTAATTTTTAATCTCGCCATATAATAGGCGAAGACCTTAAGCTCAAAATATATACGTTATACGTAACAGTTGAACTTCGCTTCAGAAATACTTATTATAGTATAAGGTAACAAATCATATGTTCCTTATTTAATGTGTGTCGGGCATTCTCCATTGTACTCCCCATTTTTAATCATAGTTTAGCAAATTTGTTGTAGAAATCGATCGTAATCATTTAATATATCGAATGTCTTAGTCGCAGATATCTTAAAGTTTAATAAACTTCTTTTAAAGTTTTCTTACGCGAATATTAAAAGCCGCATTTTTTTAAAATTAATTTATTTATGCATTTTATCTTTTAAGTGTTTTTAAATATTACAGGGTATCCGATATTTATGCCTACTGCTCATAGCGTTGCTTATTCTAATAATTTTAATCTTGATATTTGTATAACCCGTTCCCAAGTATGGTGAACATATTAAACCACGTCCTATATTGAAGATACCCTATTTCGTGAAAATCAAACCAGTACTTCGCTTCACATACCCTTCATTCTCCAAAGTTTGTATATATTTATTTACTTGCAATTTCCAATTAATTTGAATGCAAGACAGAATATTAATTTCAGATCTCCGAAGCTTTAATTATTTTAATATTTATATCATATCATAGTAGTATAGTGTTTAAAATTTTCTTCTTTTGTCTTCTATGTACATATAATTTTCAATAATTTAAACTCTTAATTTCTATAATAAAATCAAAAGCCATCTTATGCGAAGTGTATGTACAATTTGGCACGACCAAAGAAACCTTTTTTCTTGTCATATTAAATTTTACTTATTATTATTTGTTTTTTACTTTTGTTTGCTATGATTTGTGGTGTTCAATGACTTTTCCAATTTTTTTTTAAAACCAACCAAAGCTTTAAATCTTGTTTGTGAATTAGAATTGATAGCAATAATAAAATTCCATCTTTGCTTTAAAACGTGGATAACTTATTGTAAATAAAAACAAAGCAAAATAATGACAGTGCACTGAAAGTAAACATACATTAAACATATTAGGGGCATTCAATAAGTATTTGACTTAATATATATGTATATAAGTATAAACAATTCTAAAGTTCTGCTTCATTTTTCTACATATGGTTATACTAAACTCAAGTTTTTGATTTTAAAAAGTAGTCTTGTCCTAAAATAGAATCCCAAAAAAATTTGTTTTCACCAAAATGGTAAGAAATAGGGGACGTGGTAAAAATTTGAAATATATGTATGTATGTATGTATGTACTTTCTAATGTTTGTGATAAAAAAAAAATGCATCACCTCTTTTTTTCTCAACCATTTGATATCCGCTTATAACAGTGCATTTTATATTTATCTTCTTTATATAGATAAAAGTATGTTTTATTTTGAAATATTATTATTTTTGTATAGGCTCTAACAATTAAAATAATGAGGATCTTCACGAAAACGCACAAACCTCAACAAATAATAAGCTCATAAACTATCTGACAGTTATGCCCGATTCAGACTGAGCATAAGAAAAACTTTTTTGTAATCGCTCAAAAAGTTGCTAACTTTTGACAACAACAACAGACAAATGACCAAATTTCAGGGTTGCTTTGAGTACTTTGAAGCAACATTTTTTCTGCTGCAAAAGTGAAAGCAATAATGTCAGCAGCCAGAGGGTTGGCAAACTTCGTCCATGTCCATTTTTACAAAATGTCAATTTCAATTATCACAATTAGCTACAACGTTCCATTTGTATGTATATACTTATAACTAAAACAAAAAACAGCTGTCTTTTCAAGCGAAACCTCTGTGTAAACGTTCGCTGAAAAACCAGTATTTTTTAAGCAGTCTGAATCAGACATTACTCTATACAAAAAAAAAAAAAAAAAAATAATGTGCGATCTCATAAATTGTTGATTATGGTTGTAACGGAGGTCATTTTAGCGGAGGCGGATGCGGAGGTTAACGGAGGCGGAGGTGGGTTTACAAAGAAAAAAAATCGGGTTTTAACTTTTATTAACGAAAAAATGTACCTATTAGTACTTATATACTAAGTGCTAAAAAGTTGCTCGCTTGGAACTGACCCTGGCGGCGACGATGAGTAGTGCTTACTTACGATGGGAAAAAAGATGACATTTTTTGTTATATTTCCACCATAGTAAAGGATCGCATGGACCGACTATCGATAGTTTGACAGCTCTATATGCAACTCTCTCTCTCTCTCTGTTAATAAGTTCGTCTGATTAAAATTTCGCAATAATAATTGTACACAAATTGTTGTTCGAGAGAGAATTGTCTAGTCTATCTGACTTTTTTCTTTGTCTTATTTCGCGTAGTTGGCTTTCGTTGAGTCAGGGATATGAGAGGGAATGAGAAATGTGATTCCGCATGCAATGACAAAATGTAAATATACCGCCGCCAAAACTCTGTTAAAAAATTGCGGAGACGGAGGTACGATTTCTTGCGGATGTTCTGCAGATGCGGAGGCGGATGCGAAGTTCCGTTACAACCCTACTATTCATACGCACAAACCTTAACTCATAACTCATAAAGTAAGGGTGCATTCATTTCGAATTAGCAACTCCGCCGTTCTCGTATACAGAACTGACAGTTGGATTTAAAGAAACAATTGAAATTGCCAAGAAAAAAATGAATTTATTGAAATAAATACACAAATTGCAATAAGTAATTTATTATTCGATCTTCTGTTTGCTGTTAATCAATCATTATTTGAATTAAATTGGTAAATCATTTCACTTTTGGAAAGAGTTGGCATTCACAATAAATACAGTGTTGGTAGCCCTCACAGTATTGTGTGATTTATAAGGTGCAAAGTAGAGGTGTGCAATGATTATATCCGTACTGCGTACTACTATATGTACTCTTAATATGTACTACATATTTAATATACCATCGTAAAATTCGTACGCGAAAAGAAATTTACATTTTTTTTGTACTAACTGCAATTGATTACTAGTAGTAATCTTAAGCAGGGCATCACATGCGAATTTGTTATTCGAACTTGTTCATCGAATAAAAATTCATTTCCCCACTAACTAGACGAACATTATTTGCTATAAAATGTCTGCGAGTAAACATGAAAAAATAGCAGAGGAAAGTAATGCGCGCATATTAGATTCCTTATCAAATTGTTGGTACTATTTTAATAGTTTGTCCCACGATTTATTGCGCAAATGTTTCTTTTTACACTCCTCCTTTTTATTTTGCCACAATTCTGGCTTATTTTGGAGCTTTCGATAAATTCGAGAAAAAAATCTTTGCTCATTTTGGCAAGTGTTCACTTTAAAAATATTTTTCACAAATGATGCTCGTGCAATCTTTGCCATCCATTGACGAACATGTTTGAACGAACACACGCAATATAGAAACATTTGTATTCTTTGCGAACAAAATGACGAACAAGTTCGACGAATAAATTCGCATGTGGATGCCCTGCTTAACTCTTTCGGAACGTACTATACATTTTATTTATGTACTATAAGCAAAAATTTACGTACTTTTTTGTTCTTTTTAAGTAGTACGAGCATACCTCCATACTAAGCATAGAAACATATTGCATGCTGAAGCGAAGCCGAGGCTAAAGCGAAAGATGAAGCCGATTTGCTTGCTGTGCTAGAAAACTGTTGAGTGCACATAGTGGAAGCCGAATTGCTTGCGTTGCGAGCAAGCGATGAGTGTGCATCAAGGCGCCGAAAAGCAGACTTGAATAAATGAAAAAAAAAAAAAAAACAAATTTGTAACTGATAAAAATCGAGATCATTTACAATGTTGTTGTAGCTGAATCGCTTGCTGCTCAGTGCAGTTTTTGTAGATTTTTATACTCTTCACGTTAGTGAATAGTATTATAAGTTTGTCATGAAGTTTGTAACACACAGAAGGAGACATCGCAAACCACATAAAGTATATATATTTGTGATCAGCTCGATGAGACGAGTTGATTTAGCCATGTCCGTCTGTCCGTCGGTCCGTTTGTTCGCACTCCTAGTCCTTCAGTTTTTGAGCTAGAGAGCTAAAATTTTGTACATCAATTTCTTTTTACCAAACGCCGGTCAAGTTCGTGAATCAGCCGAATCGGACCACTAGGGGTACCTCCCATACAAACCCCCTTTTAAATTAATTTTCTTATTAGAAAAAGTTTTTTGTTTCAAACTGAAATTTGGACACTATAAGTTTCTGGTCCATATCCACCAACCATATAAATGTCATGATCCTAGGGTTACCTTTTAAATTAAAGTTCTTATTAGAAAAACTTTCTTGTTTTTTGTCTTATTAAACTGAAAATTTTAAGACCCTCAGACTACTAGGAGAGGTACGCAATTCGGCTTCCACTATGTGCACTCAACAGCTTCCTAGCGCCGCAAGCAATTCGACTTTCGCTTCGGCTTCGGCTTCAGCTTCAGCGCGCACTCTGTTTCTACCCTAAGAGCGGTGTGAAGTGAGCGAACGTAACACACAATCGAAACAACCACGATCGTGCACATTCTCTCAATTCTATCTCTCTCTCTCTCTTTGTCAAAGCGTAGTATCTATACTTGTATACGTACATAGAACTAAACCATACCAAGCAAAGTAACTACAATACAATACAAATATGTACTTTTCTTGTTCCTTTCATTTTTGTGTATTTTATTCAAATAAAATTATTTCAAATAATTTATTTGTGAGATAAAATTAAAGATGAGATTATTAAAAATTATAAAATAATTCTAAAAATCCATTGTTAAAGATAAAGTACACATTAATACTAAACATAAAAATATAATACATACAAAAAATTCATTTATTGGAGTAAAACAGTTTCTTCACAATTTTCGATGTTAGAATGAAGGAACATTATGTCATGTAATGTAATTTTCGTTTCCACAAGCAATTAAACGTACATTGCTGAATTTTAAGATACATACATTTTTACTTATAGTACACAAATAAAATGTGCAGTACGTTTCGAAAGAGTACATACAAAAGTTGATATTATTACTATTTATACTGCAGACGCGAAATACGAGTAATACTCTTACTCATTTTAAATAAGTGAGTAAGCGTGCTACACATATCAAAGTACATAATTAAAATGTAAATTTTTTGTAATCATTGCACACCTCTAGTGCAAACCAAATTCGTGTCGTTCACGAAAGCAACCTTATAATTTCTTGAGTTTTTAAGGTTTGTGCGTTGATGCTATCTAGATAAAAAAAATGTTTTTCACAAAGAACTTTTGCATTTATTAAGTATTAGTCAAGCAACTTTAAAAATATACTAATAAATATAAGAAGCAATAATTTATTTATTAATATTTCTACATTTGTGTGAAAGTTAAAATTTCGGTGAAATCGAAGTTAATATTGTATTTCCCTTGATTATTTTGTTGATCTCTTCAAAAGAAACCTCACCATGCTTCAAAAAATAATATTTTAATAAGTTCCAGTACCAGCCATATAAAGTTAATTAAGTTTAACGTCGGATAACAAAGCAGATTTTTAAAACTAAAATTTTAGGAGCATAGTATAAACGAAGCCGTACGATCTGCTACGCCAGATATACTGAAGAAAATCAACAAAATGTTAGCTGACATGGTAGGGTTTTTTGAAAAACTTTCCTTAACATATTGCTTGAAAACAGATACAGCTGTGTAAAAGCTTGGTGACGCGTATTCACACAATAATGTAATAATTAAGTATTACCAGCTCTGAAAAATGTGTTTAAAGCAAAATAATTAGAATTTTTTAAAATTTATTATTTAAAGAAATTTCCTCTCGCTTATATACAATGGTTTCATCGTAACCAATAGCGAATCCAATGCATGATCCAGCACACTTTGTGGAATATGCTTCAAAACACTAGTCCAAAATTACTTCCATTCCGCATTTTGAAGTTTAGTTTCCATATCGCCTTGAAAACACAACATTTCATACTTCGTAACAATTGTTTTCAGGAAGGAAGCAGCATAACATTTGTTCTCCTTAAACAAACATTGCCGTACACTTGCTGTATCAGCCCCAATGTTTCTGATGCAGTTTTACCGAGTTTTATTTTAAAATTTTGAAATGATGCCACCCGTAATATAAATGTCATGACTGGTTGCTGAGATATAACTTCAGTATTGATAATTAATTCTCGCACCTTACAAATTTCACTGTAACCGCACAGAAAATGACAAATAGAATGCTATTTTTATTGTTATTATATAATGTACTAGATACCCGGGCAGACGTTGCCCTTCCTCTCCTTCCCACAAAAAAATTGTGGTTACTGATTACTTGACCCGATAAACTTCGTACCACCGAAAATGTATCTGATTATATCTCTTAGAAGCGGATATCTATCCCAATCAACCTTCCAACTTCAATTTGCATTTAATAGATAATATTATCTACGAACAAACAATTTTTAATTCTAAAAAATAAAGAGTTGTTTGCATAAGACAATAATTTATTTAATATGTACTGGTGGATTTGATTTGCTTTTCATTTCATTCCTTATTTTTATTGTTAACTTATACCCGGACAGATGTTTTCCTGCCTCTCCCACGCAAAAAGTTAGTGGATACTGATTGGTCAGCGGCTTTAGATATAGCAGAAAATACGTTTGGCAAGCAAAAGGTTTCAAAAGTTTAACTCTATCTGACAATAGCATTCAACGCAGGATAAGTGATATGAGGACTGACTCCGTGTAAAGTCATAGAAAAAAAATATAAAAAAAAAATCAGACAAGTGTGAGTCGTACTTGCACACGGAGGGTTCCGTATCATCGTACAAGATTTTGTGCTAAAAATATTAAATTATGTGCATATTTAACAGCCTATAAGTATACTACAATAACAGCTTAAAAACATACTACAAAAAAAAGGTAAACAGAAAATTTAATTAAAGAAGAACGCTTTTAAAAATGTGTATTTTTAGTATTTGTTGCTCTACACACAAGTGAATTACACACTCGGTAAAAATTTCAACTCCCTACCTATTACGGTTCTTGTGATAGAGCAGGAGACGGACGGATGGACCGCGTAAGCTAAGTAATAGGGTCCCGTTAGCTCCCTATGAGTATGGAACCCTAAAAAAGAGTAAATTTGGCTATGCCGAAGTTGTAATACTCTTCACGCCCCAGCTAGTGGTCCCAGGGTCTTGAAATTTATTAGGTTGGTGGATATGGGTCAGGCACTTATGGTGTTCAAATTTCAAGTTGGTAGTACAAAAAACAAAGAAAAAATTCTAATAAGAACTTTCATTTGGATCCCGGCTTGTTGTTGAATAAAATTCATTGTATCAGTTCCTCGGAATAAGCTTCAAAGTCACTAAAAAAAATCCTCAAAAATTATTTGTACACCCAATACTATTCACTGCGTGAAGAGTACAATAAACGAAAGTACTTCATTTTTTACAGTTTGATGAATCTACGGATATTGCGGGTTATGCGCAGTTTGCAGCTTTTGTGCGTTTTTAATCCATTGAGAGATTGATGGAAGAAATCGATTGGGCGTTAGCACCCTTTGAGTACGGAACCCTGAAAAAGAGAAACAAACAAAAATAGCAAAAAAAAAAAAAATGAAAATAATAAATAAGAATAATATGAGATACCAGCCTCTGAACCGATGATGGAAATTTATTTGCAATAGTAGCGAGCTATGGCCCTACTCACAGCCATGTGTGGTCTGAGTCATACAAACTAATAATCTGCAATAATGCAGACGGTATAGATGACCCAAATCAGCGACATCCAGTTCATCCAGCCTACAGTGTAACCATGAGTCGAATAGGCAGCGAATGACGATGGTATTTATCGATGAGGGTGATATCTCGGGTGAGATTACGTGATAGAATTTATATTAGTAATGCATCTATTCAATGTTAAAGGGACAAAATTTCTTGTAGGAGCCTATCAGAGTAAGATGGGATTGGATTGCTTGAAACATAAGCTATTATAATTGTAATTTGTACTTTATTTAGATTTTCCGACTTCTCCGGTGGATTTTCAAAAAATTTATTATTTGTCAATATGCAAAAACTTAATTATAATTAATTAGAAGATATTTTGAATCACATGTCATACATAATGGTTCAACATAATAAGCATTTTTAAGTTCCGCTAACTGTTCAACATCAAGTACTTCATAAAAGTTATGTCAGATGCGTATCATAGATAGATTAGAACAACAAACAACAACAAATAATAGTTAATAATAACTACTTTTTTGTGTTACATATAATTAAAATTTAATGACTCATGCTTCATATTTTTCAATGTTTGTTTCTGTAATAATACTGCAACATATTACAACTACAAAAAAGCTAATGCACAATTTCGACAAGCACTTAAACTAGCACAAAAGAAAGAACCCTAAAGTTCACAACCCAAATCAACCCGACCACATAATCGAGTAAAATCTGGCACAATGTAAGATGATTCTGTGGCTTAAACCCAAGTAAAACCATACACAGTATCCTTAACCCAGTTACATCGCAGCATACAATAAACAAAAATGAGATCGCAGATATTTTATGCATACATTTTTCGGATGCGCCCGATGATGCAAATTTCCCACTTACATGTAACGCTGCCAAAAAAAACTGTACTTGCTGCAAGCTTCCACATACGCTGCAAAGCATCTGAAATAATCGGACATTATCTCTCAGCCATAGAAATTTCAGCAGCTCTCTCTAAAATGACGAACTCCCGGTTTTTATAGAATTAACTACACTATGTTCCAAAATCTAGGTAATGAATCTAAGCTCAGAGTAATCTAAAAACAAAGATCTTCACATATGCAGACAGCATAACTGCTATTGCAGGCAACTTTCAATTTAATAAGGTTAACTCCCTAAAAATACTTGGCATCTACTTCAACAATAAATATAGATGGAATACACATATACAACACCTATGTCACTCAATAAGTAACATCTTAACATAATCAAATGCCTGGCAAGTCGCAGCTGTTTAAATCACTTATTAAATTTTCCAATTCACCTATCTACAACATTATTAAAAACTACAACCCTCTTAAGAAACTCAGATACCAATTTACAATACCATACCTCTGCCCTAAATATCATACAAAAGCACTTCTCCTCTGGTTACTCAACAATGAGGCTATCAACTCCTCCATGCATACATATACAAAAGCCAAAACAGCACCTCACATAAGATATATCGCGCAAAGTTTGCAAAAGACACAAAAGAATACACACATATTTTTACGGATCAAATCAATGGCATCACATTTGCCATTATAACCGAAAAATCCTTCAAAGAATCCGGTCTTCTCCCTTTTTACTCATCAGTGTTCTCATCTGGAATTATTGCAATCTTAGTTGGCCTCAATACTCTTATAAACTAAACCCGGGAAATTTCGCATCTGCTCTGAGTTTGCGGATGCCCAGCTCTTGAACCATATAGAAACAAAAATTTTCAGCAACGTAGACCCTCTACCAACACCAACCAACATAACAACCACTATAAACTTCCTGATAGCATCCAATATTTTCAATCAAATCCTTAATAGTATTAATTGATCTCTTACACACATCACCTATATTCATAAATGTATTGTCTTTTGTACATACTCGTTATTATTTACTTTTTTTCTTTAAATACTATAGCATATCCATAACATCGAGCTGATGGCTTACGATGCCAGTGCTCCTGTAATTTAAGCTAGATCATCTATCTATTTTATTCTTCTATCATCTACATATATACTTATATAATATAATATATTTATAATAATAATTATAATTATATTTATTATATACGAGTATACATATATAGAAATGAATCGTCAAAATGTATGTCAGGGGACCAATTTTTTTGTTGTACTTATGGAATCGCCTAGAATGTTTGCATCTATATTTGGACCCAGTAGGTGGCGCTGTTCTCCAAATGTAGATAGTTTTATATCATTGTTAGGGTTCCGTACCCATAGGGCGCTAACGGGACGCTATTACTAAGCGATGTCCGTCCGTCCGTCTCCTGCTCTATCTCATGAACCGTAATAGGTAGAGAGTTGAAATTTTCACAGAGTGTATAATTCACTTGGGTGTAGAACGACAAATACTAAAAATACACATTTTTAGAAGCATTGTTCTTTAATTTAACCTTTTGTTTATTTTTTATTTTTTTGTAGTATACTTTTAAGCTGTAATTGTAGTATATTTTTAGGCTGTTAAATATGCACATAATTTTTAGCAAAACATCTAGTACGATGATACGGAACCCTCCGTATGCGAGTCCGACTCACACTTGGCTGATTTTTTAACATTTTTTCATTTGGCGCAAAATATACTGAACCGATTTTAATAATTTCTTTTTTTAAGGACATGTGAATCCTAATGCAACATATTGCATACTTATTTTTTTTAATTTTTTAAAGTTTAATATACTATTTTTCAGTATTAAGTGTTTAGAAAACCACTGCAAGACCAAGCACAAAACGTTTTTTACGTTTTTTCGTTGTTAATGCTGTGCTGCTTCTTGAAATTTCTTTGGTTGTTGATATTGTTGTATTTTTTCTTCTCATTTTACACAGCACGACACGACTTTGCTACTGCATTTTCTCTCGAAAAGTTTTTTTTGTAGATAAGGGAAACGAGGTAGGCGAGGGGAAGACTGTTGTTGGACAGCACAACAATGACTGGCTCTGCCCATGTTTTTCTTCGTTCTCTTTTGTCTTTTTTGTGTGTTTGTTCATTTCGTTTGGCTTGCGTAGAGTGAGGGTGAAATTTTCATACTCATTTTGACACACATGCACGCATAAAACCACAAATGAATAAGAATATCAAACAATTTGTTTTGCGACCGAAGTAGACAAATTAAGAGAGAAACAGATATAAAGAGGAATGCACAAAAATTTGTTATACTACATACTGTTCTGTCTAAATTGAAGCCAAAAACAACAAAGAGGAATCAGTGATAGCTGACGTATTGTGTAAATCCCGTCTTAGTCCTGTTTCACATTAGGGTGTTTGCGGCAAAATTCGATCTTGGGTGACTTGATTTGCCGATGAGGGACGCGCGGTAGTAGGGGGCTAATTTTGTTTGCGCTCAAAGTTGTTATTGTTATTAATTTGGCAAATCCATACACAAACATTTTATTTAGCTTTTCTGTCGTTAATGCTTTGTTATTTCTTGAAAAGCTCGATCGATATGAAAATTTTTATTGAGAGCGGTAATGGGCACAAGACCGAAGATAAACATTAGAAACACATTGCTTTTGTTGATTTGTTTTTTTGGTCGATTGTGTCGGCCGCAAAACGAAGTTTGCCGGGCCGTCTAGTAATCTATAATTATAAGTTAGTTTTTGTAATTAAAATAAAATAAAAACAATTAAAATGTTGAATTCTTTAAATGCAGTTTAGTGAGGAAAACAATAAAGTACAGTTCTTTGTACTTTTTATACCTTTAATATCTTGTAATAAGAGAGAATATAACCAAATCCCCTATAAAAAATTAAGCGATTTCAAAGCCGTCAAAAGCGGTTTCCAGCATACCGTGAAATGAAATTGGGTTGGAATTGAGACGCAATTTCAGCACATACCCGATAAATTCGTTTTAAATGCATGTTGCAATCTGAAATAATAATATTCATGGATCTACTACATTTCGTAATATTATTTATGTATATAGTTTCAAAATTTATTTTTTTTTTTTCCTTTTTCTGACAGTCAAATTTACTGCAATGGACCTCTTTTGCATGTCGTGCAAATGGCGAATATTTTCCCGGACTCAAAGACATTTGTCGACATGAAATTAAAACATTCACCAGGAAAAACTAATGAAGATTTTGATGTTTTCATGGCATCAAAAAACAATAAGCCTACACAGAATGAAATAATTGACTTTGTAAATGTACGTAGTCAACCAACAATGTGTAGTGCTATTGGTATTTAGAAATATAATATATTTTCAGGAATACTTTGAACCAAAGGGCACAGAGCTTGAAATGTGGACGCCCACTGACTGGAAAGAATATCCAGCTTACCTCGATCAAGTATTAGATCCTGATCTGAAGCAATGGGGCATAGACTTGAACGTCATTTGGAAGGATCTAGGTCGCAAAATGATAGACGACGTGCACAAGAATCCAGACTTTTACTCAATAATTCCTGTTAAAAACGGTGTTGTTGTGCCCGGTGGTCGTTTTATAGAATTTTACTACTGGGATTCATACTGGATAATTCGGGGCCTCCTTTTCTCCGAAATGTTCGACACCGCACGTGGAATGATTGAAAACTTTTTGTCCATTGTGCAACGTATTGGGTTTATACCTAACGGTGGTCGCGTGTATTACTCTGGTAGATCTCAGCCGCCACTATTGGCTGCCATGGTCAAATCATACGTGGATTTTACCAAAGACGACCATTTTGCGATAACATCGTTGGAAACGCTGGAACATGAATTTGAATACTGGATGAATAACCACACCGTGAAAGCAAAGGGTTATAATATTGCAGCATATCGTGATACTTCGACTGGTCCTCGACCAGAGTCGTATCGTGAAGACGTCGAATCTTCTGAAATGTTTACTACTGACGAGGCAAAGGAAAATTATTACTCGGAACTCAAATCTGCTGCCGAATCGGGGATGGACTTTAGCTCGCGTTGGTTTATTAACGAAAAAGGATCATTTGAAGGCAACTTGACGCACACAAAGACGCGATCTATAGTGCCAGTGGAGTTAAATGCAATTCTATTCTGGAATGCTAAGATTATTGCCGAGTTTCACATGAAGGCAGGTAATGTTGAAAAGATGACCGAATATGAAATTAAAGCCCAACAGATTTTGGAGGTAAGTATGCTTAATGTTGACTAATTTGTTTAATATTTTACCGATATATTATTATAGGCTATTCATGCTGTTCATTGGAACGAGGAAGTTGGCACGTGGCTAGACTATGATCTAATAAATGACAAACCGAGAGACTATTTTGTTCCCACCAATCTAGCTCCGCTTTGGATGAATGCCTACAATGTTTCCGACTCCGAGAATATATCTACATCAATTTTAAAGTACATCGAAAAGCACGAACTAGATAAATATCCCGGAGGTGTACCGAACACGCTTTATCAGACAGGCGAACAGTGGGACTTTCCAAATGTATGGCCACCAATGCAGTACGTTCTGATAGTAGGCCTTGAAAATCTTGGCACAGAAGCAGCCAAGAATCTGTCTATTAAATGGGGTCATCGTTGGGTAAAATCCAACTTCGAAGCATATCGCAACACTCGCGCTATGTTCGAGAAGGTATATAGATTTTTCCTAATTGAAATATTCTTTTTTAAACATATCTTTGCTCATCCACAGTATGATGCCGAGGTTTTCGGTGGACATGGAGGGGGTGGCGAATATGATGTACAGAAGGGCTTTGGTTGGTCAAATGGTATTATCGTTGAGTTCCTTGCAAAATATGGGCGCCAATTAACTCTGACAAATAGGGGCAATACAGCAGGTGAAAATGTGCATTAAACAATTCGTCTATTTCATTTTATCATAATCACCACTCACCATCCATATTTCTCTTAGACAATTTTCAACAATAATTCTGTCAAACGATTTATAAAAGAATACTATTTGATACCTGAATTTACAAATTGAATACAATTTAAAAAAAAAGAAAGAGAAAAGATTGTAATACGTGATTGAATAGATAATTTTTGAATTAAAAATCCAAGTGAATATTATTGAGTCAAAGAAGATTATTTAACGTAACTTTAATAGAAGTGTAACAACTACAAACGTCGCATCAATGAACATAAACCCTGCGATTGTGTTTATGAACAGTGTATTCAAGAGCAAAAGCACCACAAATAAGATCTACACCTATTAAAAAATATGTTAAATATGTATACACAACTACATATGTTATTTTTCAAAAACTATAAGCATCAATGCAGCGTTCTCCACCGAATTTGTTACGTAAGTCCAGTTTTACGTATTAGCATGTATTAACATATGTATATGTTCATTATTGATTTTGTTAAATTAGTTTTTTTTTACCAAGTTTGACTGAAAAATCCTTGGTAGCATGATAGTACGATCCATCCTGTATTTCTTTTTAATTTTTAGCTTAAAAATGTATACAATATTTTTTGAGTTGTGCTTAAACATACATACATATTATATTCCACTTATTACTTATTTTCTATTGGTTTGGTTTTTTTTATTGTCTTAGCCTTGCATATTTCGAATACATTAAAAAATATAATGCCGTTTTTCTTCATCTTTTTTTGGAATACATATTTTCTATTGACAGTGAAAATGTCGATTTTAAACAATTTTCCACTTTTCAAACGTGAATAAAATTGTGACGTTATAAAGCAAAATGAAGGTAGCATATGAAATCTGGTGTTCTAATCTATAGATTCAATATAAACTATTTAAAAGGAATTTTCAATGCAGGTCTGTATAATAATTACGCTTTGTAAATCTTTGGTAAAATAAAAGTATACGTATTTTCTGACTTTTGTTATACAAAATTGACTTTAACAAAATGTTTAAAAAACACGGTAATAGCGTTTTCATACAAAGCTTGCATCACGAGTGGGATGCAAAATGTCGTTCACACAAGTCCTTCATCATGAAAAGCTGTTTTTTGTTTTAGTTATACATGCAAATGGAACGTTGTGGCTTATTGTAAGAAATTGAAATAAATTGACATTTTGTGAAAAATACATGATTAAGAACAATTCGCGTGTGTATGCATATGCAAACAGTTCTTGCAGTTTTGTGCCACCATCAGCTGTTTATTAATGCGGCAAGACAATAAAGAATGACCAAAACGGAGATCATGACCAAATAAATGACAACACCCTTCCAGAGTGACCATTCTAAAATTCCCTTGTTGAATTGGATGAGGACCCATGCTGCATCCGAGGTGGATGTAGCATCCACTCTGTCTATTAGTTAGATATTTATATTATTTCCTGTATTGAAAAAAAAGTTATGTATGTTAGACATTTGCATCATAATATACTATTAAATACTCAAGCACTCAAAACACTTCGAACTTCATTTTAAGTAAAAATAAATATACGGGCGACGTTTTTGATGTCAGGCGTTTTCAATTTCGCAAAAAAAAAAAAAACCTAAAAATCGCGACGATTTCATTTTTCGAACATTAATGTTCAAATGAACAGCTGATTGAATATTGTTCAATTTAGGGGCATCTTACACGTATCGAGTTTATGGCGGAACTTATCGTTGACTTTTCTTTGAAGCCTCTTGCTATTATTTACACTCAGCCACAGATGCCAAGCAAATATTTTGAGACTGCTCACTCCTTTTCACATTACTCATTGTACAAAAACCAATCGGAAAAAAAACTTCCTTTCTCAACAAACAAAAATGGTGTATAGTAACTACCCTGGTCTAACATATTGCAAACATGCCAACTTTCACCAATAAGATTATTAAAAATTCTTAACATAACAAACAAGACAAAACAATGCTAATTAGCAATAGAAACACAAAGGAACCAAACGAGCTAAACGAAGAAAACCAGACTGAGCTATAAAATAAAATGAAACTGAAGCATTTTCTTCATTTTCATTGTCCATGTCTCTTATGAGTGCGAGCTAGTTCGTTTTCACTCTGCATGAATACGAGACATCTTCTGGCTCATTTATTTACGAAGTGTTCATGAGCCTGTATTTTGCCTACATTGCATATCTCTGATTCCAATTCGTCTTTAATTCAATTATTGATATGTTAAAATTAATTAATTAATTAATAATTTGTTGGTAATAAAGCTGTGATGTTTTAAATTTATTTTAAAAATGTGTAGAAAGTTAAGTTTAAATGAGAAGCGTCGCCCCAAATTCGATACATTTCAGCTGTTCGTTCGAACAATAATGGTTGAAAAATGAAATCTCCGCGTTTTCTAGCACACTTCCGTTTTTTTTTGGCGAAATTGAAAACGCCTCACAAAAAAAAGTCGGATTTTTTTGGTACATACTCGATTGTACAATATTTAATTTATTAATATATAAATTTATTTCAATATTTTTGTTTTACTTGTACTTGTGTGGTTTAACAGAAAATCCATACAATACTAAGTGAAATAATAGTACTTAATTCTTAATTTCCTTTTTACTATAATATCAAGTTAATTTTGCTTATGGTAAGTACTAAACTGTATATGCCTATTTCCTTAGCAAATAAGTTTCTTTTAAATCATTTGTCTACTTACAAAACTCATAAATTCAAATATGTACTAAATAATCTACACTTTTGAATAAAAATATATAACTAACATTTATAATAATAGGATGTAGAAAAAACAATACCTCTTCCAATTTCAGGGTCATCGAAATTTATCAACCTCTTAATTATAAGTACTATGAGTTTAATCGCTATAATTTCAGGCAGATACCTTTGGTGAGGTAATTTAATATATTATATTTTATTGTCAATCTAATTAGGTGAAGATTTTTAAAATTTATTTAAAATATAGCTTACTAACTATATATTTTTCGTTTTAGATAGTAAATATTCTGATGTTTTACAAAATATTATATGTAACGAGTGTGGTGAAGCTTCCAAGTCGATTTTGATGGTTGGAGTATTTAATTTTTATAGAATGGAATTGTCAAGAATGTTGTATTTTAACCTTTCATTTGAAAGAAATTAAGTACCGTTGTAACGGTGTTGTAAATTGTAATATTAATTAAATATTTTTATTGGCTGCGAGTTTTTCATTTACTACCTATTTTAATTGATACATCCTTTCTACATTTTTCTATGAGTTCCTTTTCTTTATAACTATTTACATTCAAATAAGCTTAGAGGATTTTTGATTAGTAAATAAAAAGAAATTAACAGATAATTTTTTGCAATTTAGTTTCCTTTCTCCATTTGAGCTCTGGTGTTTAAGAAACATAATTTATGAGAAATTGTGCCTTAAAATAACAAGGAACTCAAACCTAAATAAACTATCATATTCTCATAAAACCACGAAGAAAAAGCGTTTTTTTTTAAATATATCTTTGTACAGTCCTACATTGTGGTCATAGTGTAAGAAATACAGGTAATGTCAATTTGTCCTGTTACGCTCCCAAAAATTGCTCAATCTCAATTTTTAGTAAATAAGTATGAAAAACACGCATTTAGCGTTGAAACATGAAAATGCATTGAAAATGTAAAAATTAGTGTTATAAAGTCAATTGTTTGCGCTCTGATCAGCTGTGTTGGTGACGGTGAAATCGTGTTAAAAATAATATTATTAAAATAAAATTGCGAATAACCAAAAGGATATACAATAAATTGAATAAAATAATAAATTAAAAGTAGCGTAGCGTAGTTCAAGTTCACTTTAACATTATTATGAAATAATCATTTTATACTGCTTAAAATTTGTTGTTTTTAAAGCAGGTATTTACACTGTTGTTTTATGCTGTTTTTTGTTTTGGTTACTAGTGATGTAACGAATATTAATTTTTACATATTTGCGAGTACGAATGCGAATATCTGCCGTCCATATTCGCGAATGAGAATACGAACATTCAGTTTTTGAATATGACGCCAAGCCAATTTCAAGATTCAGTGTTAGACAATTTCATTAAAATTTACAACAAATTGTTTTGTGCAATGATCAGCTGTTTGATGTGGGAGCACAACAAAAAAGGAGAAAATTATCTAAAAAACGAAGAAATTTCCCAACACTGCTGCGGTGTGGCCACTCGATAGTTGTTGAAAAAGTTTTTTTTTACAGTTTAGAAATATCTTTAGTTTCTACAACAAGAACCCTCAATTACGTTACTTTTCCCTGTGGTTGTTGTAAAAATAATGCAACAAAATGTTGTGCTTTCTCATAAATTGTTTGAGGCTATTGATACTCACAAACTTCAACTCAAACCTCATAAAATGGAGCATTGCCACTGTGTATTAATGCCCGATTCAGAATGAGCAGAAGCAATCTTATTTTTGTAAGCAGCTCAAATAGTTCCTAAATTTCTAGAACAACAAAAGTCAAATGACGGAATTTCAGGGTTGCTTTGGGTATTTTGAATCAACATTTTTTCTGCTGCAAAAATTGCAGTCTGAGTAGTGTTGCCAAATTTTTGATCATGTCCGCCTTTTTTTTATGGTCATTTTCGACATTGACCAACTGATCATTGCACAAAATAATTTGAAGAAAATTTTAAATTGTAATTTTTTTTTCATATATATTAATAAAATAAGTAGCAGGAATGAAAAAAACAGCTGCAAGAATTATTTGCATGCACTGCAAACTGTTCTCAATCATATATTTTGCTCAAAATGTCCATTTTAATTATCACAATTACCCACAACGTTCCATTTGTATGTATAACCAAAACAAAAAACAGCTGTTTTTTAAAGCAAAACAACTGTGTGAACGTTCGCTGGAAAAGCAACAATTTTGAAGCAGTGTGAATCGGGCATTAATTGTAATTAACCCTCAGCTTTTCTCGTATACAGAACTGACCGCTGCATTTAAACAAACAATTAAAAATCCCCAAAAAAAAGAGAATTTATTGAAATAAATACACAAATTGCAAATCAATTGTTATATAAATTAAATTGGTAAAACATTTCACGTTTTGTCAGACTTTCCCACTGATAATAAATTCACAATGTTAGCAGCCCTCACTTTCTCCAAGTTTCCCACACAATTTAGTCTCGCAGATTTCAAAAACCTGGAACATTCTTTTTTGTACGGATCAACTGCCACTTTATTTGCGAATTTGCCACGTTGGCGACGTTACGTAAAGACCCCTTATGTATAAATACATTGAAATTATGTACTTATCAATTTGCACTCTTCAGTCGCACATTAGCATCCGTCTTGATCAGGTGTTTTTTGCAACTTATATTAATGTATGGAAGGACGTTGCCTCACGGTTATTAACAAAAAAAAAAAAAAAATATATATATATATATATATATATATATATACTTATATCTTACTAGTACGCTTCACCTGGGGGAATGAATCACGCTCCAACAAGTGAACGTAGCTCAATTGGTCGCAAGGGTTATTTTGAAATGTTTTCCACCCAAAAAGTGCACCTCTGCATGACACCAGAGCCGACCCAGAGCAACACTACAGCAATCTCATCAGTTGTTTTGAAAGAAACGGTAATCACAGTAAATAAAACAAATTCACCAATAATACTGCAAGCAAGTAGCGCTAAATCAGCAACAGCATCACTTGGTGAAAATCTACAACTACATAACTGGAAACCAAAAAACAAACATGGAGTGCAGACAGGCATTGACCTCTACATTCAAATACAAAAAAAAAAAAAAAAAACGAAAACTGGCTAACCGCAGAACAACTATTGTGCCAAAGAAATACTTTTGGATGAAAATAGATTTGCACTACTTGCAAGAGAGGAAGTCCCCATTCAGAATGAAAGAAAGAAACCCAGACAAAAGCCAAGTCTCAGAAACCTCCGACGATATATATTCGTGAGGATAGCTTGAAAAAGCTCGTAGATAGCATTACGAAAGTAATCGGCAACAATAGTTTCCACATTGTTCCTTTAACCATGGGCAATATCAAAGAAACAAAAGTGCAGATCTACTCGGAATCAAATTACCAAGATTCTTAAATGAATCTAAGCACTATTATTACTCCTATCAACTTAAAAGCAGCAAAGGCCTGATAGTAATAATTAAAGGTATTGAATTCACAGTTGACTGTAAAGACATAAAAAATGCTCTGGATGAAAAAGGTTTCGAAGTCAAAGTGGTTATGAACATAATCAATAAAAATAAAATGCCATAGCCTTTGTTTAAAGTTGAATTAGCACTTAACTCGCGTCGCCCACAGAAAAACGAAGTTCACCCCATATATATACTCCAATACCTACTTTATCGTAGGGTAGTAGAGGAACTTCACAAGCGAACTAATCCTATGCAATGGTGAAACTGTCAGGAATTCGGTCACACCAAGACTTACTGTACCTTACTCCCAGTTTGTGTAGCATGTGGAGACTTACACGAAACAGCAAACTACGCACTCAGCCGTGACAATGCAGAGCTAAAATAGTGCAGCAACTGTGCAGGTAATCACACTGCTAATTATAGAGACTGTTCTGTGTATAAGGAATTAAAAAGCCGATTGCAACAACAAAGAGGTGCAGGTCTAGACTTGAACCTATCCGTGCTGCGACTCCAACAGAATTGTGTCCACTCTCAAAGCCTGTATCGCAAAATGTGTCTTATGCCACTGTCTTACGTTCAGACAATCAGCAGGACAAAGCCACTTTAAAAAGAAGCTTTAAACCCGATACAAACACTTTGCAACCAAATAAGCAAATGTTGCAAAATAAATTAAAACAAAATGTGTGCAGTGAACCAGTGATGCAAATAAAAAGTTCCACGGAAACAATGATACTGATTTTGGTTCAAACCCTTCATCAATCGAGATTAATGTTGCAAAACACATTCCAAGAGATGATGAATATCCTAATTACAATTTTGGATAAATTAAACTCTCCATAATGGGTCCTCTTAGAGTAACTCTCTGCAACGCAATTGGTGTTTCGCAGCAAAAACTAGAACTTATCAAATATCCAGATGACAAAAAAGTTGATGTGATCCTAATCTGCGAGACACATCTCACAAGCAAAAATAACTTTTTTAAACACCACTCTCTCGATCCATACTCAACCAATTACTTACAGGCAACGTCGATTCGGATACATGGGAGCTGTGTTGGGTGTTTACTGCGCACTACGATATTCAATATCTGAAAATACGTTTCAAAACTTCTTTGACTCCCTTGGTGAAAGATTTTTGGCTGCTGGTGACTAGAATACTACAATGCTAAACACACCTATTGGGGTTCTCTATTAATAAATCCCAAAGGTCGGCAGTTGTACATTGCAAAACTAAGCTCGATTTCATCTCTTCGGGTAGGCCTACATACTGGCCAGCTGATCCAAGAAAAATCCTTGATCTTATTGATTTCGTTATCACTAGGCCCATACCTAGAAACCTTTTATATGCAACTATTAATTACCAACTGTCGTCCGATCACTCTCCCGTTTATTTTCTACTAGCAGAAGACCGTCGCACACAGACTTATATCAAATAAGACAAATTGGCTCAATTGTAAAAAATATATAAATTCTCACATCGATATTACGCCCTTGATCAACTCTGAAAGTGACATTAGCAAATCGGTATGTGCGCTAAACTTAATACTAGTAGCTGCAGCTAGATTATCAATGCTCAAGAATGTTGCACGACACTACAGCAGAAACTCTTTCTCAAAAAGGGAAGAACTTGCTGCCATCAAAAGACGTTTGAGACGAGATTGGCAGCAATACAGATCTCCCGCTGCTAAAGAAAGACTGAAAATTGCAACAAAAAACTAACCAAAAGCGCTCAAAATTGGAAAAGGTGATCGACAAAGGCGATATATTGAAAATCTATCTCTTACATGTACCAGATTGTCACTCACGGGCGTCTTACTTGGCGAAAGCATATCGAATCAAAAAAAAAAAATAAATCAAATGAAGCTTAAAGCACAAAGTCTCCACTGGTTAATAAACTCAAGATCTGGCCTGCGACTTGAGTACAAGGTTCTTCTGTATAACTCCATCATTAAAAAACTTGGACATACGGTTCAGAGCTATATTCAGAAATGAAATCATTCACAAAGATCTTAATGTTCAGCAGGTAAAAGAGGAGTGCTCTAAGCGAAAACGTAAGTATATGGATAAACAAGTGCAGCATGTTAATCCACTAGCCATACAAGAAACTCATCTCGTCTACGTTGAAATGATCATCCAACTTTCATGTTAAGTTAGAAGCCCATAGCAAGAAATAACCCCTTTTCCTACTTATAGGAATGGTAAATAATTATATATTCTAGTATGTAAGATTCTAAACCTTTTGTTAGTCCTAAATTATTATATTAGGAGATACACAATTTCCATTAAATAAGAAAAAAAAAATAAAAAGTAATAAAATAAGTTAAAATGGAAAACGAAGCAACCATATGAAGCAAAATCATTTAATTACTTCATCAGCACTAGCACTAACACTATGGCAGTAACAAGGCTAGCAGTAACAGTAACTTCAATAACAACAACAAGATCACTAGCATCACAAACATAATATCAGCTCATAATGAGTGATTTGGATTTTTATTGCTTCGCTCTCGCTCCACAACTTCAAAGTTGCTAAGTTCATAATTTTCGGCTCGCAATAAAAACAAACTCGACTTTTGATAATTTTCGTGTCGCATATAATCGCATAGAACAATTATTATATACTTATACAAATAAAGGCAATCATAACTTCGTTTAAAATAAGGAACCAATTTGTAAATAAATTAAAAGAAATCGAAATTGGTTTTTTTAATAAAGAAAAGGCTAATACAAAATAGTGCTTGCTTCAACACCTTTGATGCAACAGAAAACATCAAAAAACATTCATCAAATTAAGACTATATTGAACTCCATGGTTACTATCGAGGCAGTTAGGCAATCGAAAATGAGCCCTCAGTGTAAAGCATAGGACATAAGATTGTAAAAAAACAGAATGGCAGCATCCTGCATGCTGCAACTGTGGTGAGTCCCATCCTGCCAGCTACAGAGGATGTATTGTTGATAAGGAATTACAAAAGATTCGCGATCAAAGAACTGAAAGAACGATAAGTTTATCTCAGACCAAAAGTTCCACAAACAAACCAATAGAGTCAGCCAAATAAGTATCAGAACACACCAACTGCTCAAATTAATGATGCAACTCAAAAATTACCGGAATAATCGCGAGTCACTAAAGAACCCAACAAAAATTAGGAAACGAATATACACTAATATTCAAAAAGGGGAGTTATAATACTTCAAGAAATACGTCCGCAAGACCACACACCTACTTAATAATATAAATAAAAAAGAAATGTGTAAATAATTGCTTGGTCGGTTATTACACTAGCGGTCTGAATAGTCTCTCGATCTCTCTTTCAATTTTTGTTTATTAAGAAGGGAAGAGCGTGTTACCACCACCAGGCTTCCTGCCCCCTCTCTATCACTCCACTTGCAATACATTCAGCGGCAGCGGTAGTAACGTACAAAGAAAACACAAACAAGACGATCATGGAATAAAAGGAAGAAGAAATAAATAAAAACACGAACATACACAAATACATAAACAAAATTGTTAAACGTAACGAAGATTCACTTCGAACATATTTTTATAAATTTTCATTAGAACAAACTGAACCACGGAAGAAACTATTCGACTTTTATTTCTCGCGTTCGCCGGCTGATAACTGGTATATCCGCATAGTTCTAGCGAAGGTTAAAAGGGCATGAAAAGAAGTGCAAAATTTTGAGAGGATATCAGGACGAACTTTGGGACCATCGTTTGAATTTAAAATTCTTAATGCATGTTGAACCGCAAACAAATAAATAAACATCACAATGGTGCGACTCATAGAAGTGAAGAAATAAAAAGTAAATTTGGAGAAACACCAATTAATTCAAAGTATAATTGTGAGATGTACGAGTATACAAGTGAATTTCTTAAGTACTATATTCAAAAAACAAAATACCTAAAACCACTAAAATATTTAAAAAGGCAGCCAAGTGTGAGTCGTTTTTTTTGAAACTAAATTAAAATATGTATATAAATAATAGTAAACATCATATTTATAAATAATAACCAACTGTTTTAAGTTACAAAGCATTATTTGAAACACAAGCTTTTATAATTGTAATTAGACTTTTATTGAGATTTTCCGACTTTTCCGGTTGATTTTACAAACATTTTATTATTTGTCGTTATAGCGGCAAATACACACTCTGTGAAAACTGTCTACCTATTACGGTTCATGAGATAGAGTTCTGTGACGGACGGACGCTCCACCGCAACAAATGTTACTAGTTTTATGTATGGGGACTCCTTTATTATTTTAACTTTATTTTATTTTTATTATTTGTCGTTATATTATAGAGCTTTGTGACGGTTGGACGGACGGACAGCGTAGGATTAGTAATTGGGTCCCGTTTTCACCCTTTGAGTACGGAACGTTATAAACCACAATAAACAAAATACATAAGAAGGGAAAAAAACAAGCATAGTAAATACAAAGGAATTGTTAAGTCGATAAACAAACAAAATTGTTTGCAGCTGCAGCTGAAATTTAGTGGTCGCCAGTATGACAGGTCTCGCTCTTACTCGTGTACGGTCGATGGTGATCAATCAAACTCAATCTTTGACTGTAACACAGAGCAGCATCGATGTTTTCATGTCACTAAAAATCCCAGACGCAGTACCATAGATTTAATCTGGGAAAATGTGAGTGCAATTCCTTAAATTTTCAAGCTACAAGTTCTATTACTTAACATCTCAAATTTAAATATTGAAGAACCAACTTCCTAACTTGCTCAAAAGCCGTAAAAAAAAAGTGTTGAAATAGAACGCTCTTAAATCTCAAGAGTATTTCATTCTATTGAAACAGTTAAGACTTCTCGCAGAGCTTTCCGGGGATAGCAATAAATCTCTAATCAATTTTCAAAACTTTTACTTAACTTCACAAATAAAATATTTTGCCATATAGTTGGGTCTTCAAAAACTCATCGGTGTTAAACGACCGATACCTTTTAAAAGCCCATGGTTCGACTATGAACAATTAAACAGCAAAAATAATGTAAACAATGCTCAAAACCAGTGCAAATAATCAAACTTCGATCCTACTAATAATGCTTCATTTCACCTCGCAAAGCAACGTTATAAAAACCTAATTCACCACAAAAATGAAAAATACTTTGCAAATATCAAAAACAATTTTGCAAAAGTGAATATTCATCTGAATTTTGGAGTGTAATCCGGTCTGGCAAAATAAACCATTCTACTTCCAACCCAATATCTCTTACGGAACGGGAAAATTTCTATTCAAATACCCACCTCGTTCAGATGTAGCAATTTCAGTTTGTGGTACCTTCGATTGCTCCCTAGAATCTCAAAATTACAATTCAGGAAATTAAAGTAGCTTTGAGCTCTATGAAAAATAATAAGCCCCCAGGTCCTGACTTGATTTGCAGCAAATTTTGTAAATTTCTGCTCCCTGAAGACATATGTTACCCACAAGGCATGTTTAAAAATGTCCTTAAGTACGGGATAACACTTGATTCGTGGGCTTGCTCGGCTCTTACTTTTTTCCACCAAAATGGTGATAAAAATAACCCCTTTTATTATCCCAGAGACTTACTGCCTGGGCAAATACTAACAAGGCATTACCCGAAACGCAAAATGGTTTTCGAAACAAAAGAAGCTGTATCGATAATATTTTTGTGCTGCAATCTGCCATTCATCTCCACCTTAGACATACAAAATCTTCTTCTTTCGCTCTATTCATCGACTTACGTAGTCCATTTGATTCTGTTAAGCATAATCTATTATGGCAAAAACTCTACGCAATAGGCTTCAGTACGAGATTTATCAATATATTAAAATCCTTATACGATCGCGCATCGTTTATTTATTTGAATGACATTTAAAAAAAAAAAACTGTCAGCTTAAAACAAAAATAAATGTAACAATTAACACTTAATAGTAAGCCAAAAAATATAACTTTAAGTGAACTTAAACTAAAATAAATTAATTACAAAAAAAAAAATCAGCCAAGTGTGAGTCGGACTCGCACACGGAGGGTTCCGTACCATCGTACAAAATTTTTTGCTTCAAATATAAAATTATGTTTATATTTAATAGCCTAAAAGTATACTACAATTGACAGCTCAAAGTATACTACAAAAAACAAAAAAATGTTAAACAAAAGGTTAAATTAAAGAACAATGCTTCTAAAAATGTGTATTTTTAATATTTGTCGTTCTACACACAAGTGAATTAAACACTTTGTGAAAATTTCAACTCTCTACCTATTGCGGTTCATGAGATAGAGCAGGAGACGGACGGACGGACGGACATTGTAAGCTTAGTAATAGGGTCCCGTTAGTTCCCTATGGGTACGGAACCCTTAAAAGAGAAACAAAGAAAAATAGGAAAATAAAATAAAAATTAATAAATAAGGATAATGTGAAATACCAGCCTCTGACTCGATGGTGGAAATTTATTTGCAAATAGAAGCGAGCTAAGCCCTTACTCATAGCCATGTGTGGTCAGAGACATATAAACTAATAAACTACAATAATGCAGATGGTATAGGTGACCCAAATCAGCGACATCCAGTTCATCCAGCCTGCAGTGTGATCATGAGTCCCGTAGACAGCGAATGACGAAGGTATTTATCGATGATTGCTCTATCTCGGGTGAGAGAACGTAATAGAATTTATTATATGACGTGCATAAAACTCGGAAAGGATCGTGTAGCGTATAGTTAGAAGTGCATCTATTCAATGCTAAAGGGACAAAATTTCTGGTAGGACGACTAGGGACATAAAAGTTTACCTGATTTAATAGCTCAGGAGAATCAATTTCCCCGAATATGAGCTTATGAAGAAAACAGACTCAATTCGAACTTGATTATAATATTTATATACTGCGGTGACCAAATGCAAGAGCAATACTCGAGCAGTGGACGCACAAGAGATATAAAAATAATCTTTGTGGTTAAGGGTCATTAAATTCAATAGACCAACGTTTAATGGAACCAAAAACACCCTTCGCCTTATTTACGATAGAAGAGATATGTTGGTTAAAACATAGCTTGGGATCAAACAGGACACCGAGTTCATTAAAAGTAGAGACTCGCTCGAGTTGGACGTTTTCATTCATGTATGTGAACAAATGAGGTTTACACTGATGATACGTCATGAACTTACATTTGGAGATATTTAGAATCAAGATCCTCTTGGAGTCTTAAATGGGAGGCACCATCATTAAATGAAAGGCAGAATTTTACTTCATCACTGTACATGAGCTCACGAGAATGTGAGATGGAGAAAATATTAAACAATAATGGGCCTAGATGGAACCCTTGAGGAACTCCAGAAGTGACAAAGACTGGTCCAGAAAGAGTGGACTTAAATAACACTCGTTGAATCCTATTTCTCAAATAAGATACAATCCAATAAAGAAGATGTTGTTGAAAGTCAAGTTTTTCTACAAGCAGACCGTGATTAACAGAATCAAACGCTTTACTGAAGTCAGTGTAAATAACATCAGTTTGACGTGTGTCCCAAAAATCAAGATTTACGAAAGATGTAAACTCAAGCAAGTTTGTAGTTGAAGATCGCTTTTGCAAACCGTGTTGACACGGAGAAATTATTGTTTTACAAAAGTGATAAAAGGTTGAAGTGAACATTTTTTCAAAAAATTTTGGGATTGCAGAAAGATTAGCAATAATCCTGTAATTGGTTATGTCTGCTTTGTTACATTTTTTTTGTAGGGGAATAATAAAGGATTCCTTCCAGATAGGAGAGAAAGATGCGCTCTGAAGTGATAAATTGAAAAGTTTCAAAAGTGGTTTACACAGAGACTCCGCTCAATGCTTAAGCAGACAACTAGGTATTTTGTTTGGACCGGGTGAGTAAGTGGATTTCAACGATTTTAAATTTGTAAGAAGACATTCCTCCTAATTACAGGAGAAACAACGATGTTACAATGGGAAATGGGATAAGGATACCGGTTTTGAATATAGGATTCAGAGGGATAAGTAGCTTGAAAGAATTTTGCAAACAGATCTGCAATACCCAAATCACTGTGGCCATGTTCATTAAAAAAATAAGATTTGCGATTTGAATTCACAAAGTTATAGAACTGCTTAGGGTCGCGTGAAAATTGCAGTCTACAACGTGTGAGATAATTATTATAACAAACGTTACATAATGAAAGAAAATTAGCTCAGGTCACACAAGAGTTAGCAAAAGCAATAGAAGAGCGACAACTTCTAAATTTTTTATGTAGCCTCGACTTAATGTTCTTCAAATTAGAAAGTCTTCTTGTAAACCAAGGTGGTTTATATGACACTTTCAAAACAACGTTATAGAGGACATAGGCATCAAATATATTGTATATCACTTCATAGAAAAAATTAATAGCAGTAGTCATATCAGTGCAATTGTACAAAAAAGACCAATCTATTCCGAGAAAGACTTCACTTTGCGAAAACAGAATGGACGAAGAAGAAGATGTGGAGTCTGAAACAGGACGTGTTACAGAATGGGATATTTCCAAAGTTGGATGGTAAGTATCCTCAGGAATACTTAAAGGTTGACATTTTGACACCAGCAGAATAATTACTAAACACAAGATCAAGTGATCTATTGTAATGGTTTACTACAGAGTTCATTTGAAACAAGGAAATTTCGAACAGTGTGTCCAAGAAATCATGTTATGCTGAAGGAACTAGATAGTTCTAGATACCAAAAAAAGATCATGAAATGAATTCTGATCTTAGGTGAGCGACAGCAGCAATTAGGACACCACCTCCGCGTCGAATAGGGTGATCTATCCTTTATATGATGAAATTTGAACAGAAGATTTCATTACTAAGAATACCAGAGTGAAGCCATGTCTCGGAAAACGCTATAACATCAGATTCAAAGGAGAAACTATCCCTATACAAATTATTAAGCTTGGACAATAAACCTCTAACATTAGAGATATGATGTAGGCAGGAAGGAACCGAAGGTGAACTAGTGTGCACTGGAAGCCTAACAGTACTAGGTGTATACCTTTTCTTATGTTTAAATTCATGAACAACTATATTTGGAGGCCAGAATTTCGGATAACATACTTCGTCGAATGATTCGGAAAGCATCTTAAACTACGAAATATCCATATGTTGTGAAAAATTGAATTTTTGTACACTAATCTTCATATTAATTTTAGATGCAATATATCTAAAAATGTCATTACAAAGGATCTAGGGTTGCCGCAGGTAATATTTATGAAGAAGCTGGCGAGTTGCATTCGTCGGGTCGTGGTACAATTGTGAAAGGGGGCGAGGGACTGCACCATTCCTCGAATTATCAGATCTTGACCGCTTAAAGGCAATATTCCCGTTTTTGTCCACAATTGTGTTCGAAGAAGTTGAAGAAGAAACGGGTCTAGATCGTTTGGAGGAAGATACTGCAGATAAGTTTGGAATTACCTGTATTACAGGCAGCATCGGAGTTGAGTTACGATCGGCTGGAGTGGCAATTGTGGCAGAAACAAGAGGAGTGGTGGAAAGTAGTTGGGAGGAAGCATGGTTGTACATAGGAGAAGGTGACAATAAGTGAAGAGGAGGAGGTGAATCGAACTGATATTTAGTGAGTAAATCATTGCCCGAATCAAAATCAAACGAAAGTTGCTTTACAGCACTATTCAATTTGATAAAATTGTTACGTGTACTACGATACATTGACGAAAAATCAACCTGAGGCTTAAAACAAGATGGGCAAGACCACGTCAAACTGCCACAAAATGTTTTACATCTGCGGATTATCTTGTCATGGTCACGGCCGTTCAGTCGCGCACACTTCAAGTGTGAAAAATTGTCGCACAGCCAACAATGTACTGCGAGTTGATGTTGAGAATCAACATCGAAAGTATTCGAATTTTTACAAATCATATTCACAAAAAAAAAAAAAAAATTTCAAATACAAAAAAAAAAAAAAAACACGGATACTAAATGTACACACTGTAAGTGATAGCGCACAAAAAATCAAAATAGCTCGAAGCAGAAACAAATGCTATAGAAAGGTACAAAACGGTACTGAATCGCAAACAGTTTGGTTTCGCAACAACAATGCTCACAGATAATAACTTTGAAATGTAATATACAATAACAAAGGTAAAAATTATGAAACATGCAATAACAAAAATGCACTAATCACTCGATCAAGAAAGGCAAGGGTGCGCTAGTTGCGGCTTCAACGATATTAAGTAGATGCAAGTCCGATTCTTGGGAGGGAAAAATTAAACTTGTCGAAAGTGTAGTTTCCTCAGCTCTTTTATATCCTTCTCAGGTTTTGGGTTTGAGGTACTTCGATCAGCTAGAGATTGTCCAAACCTCCTATTATAACAATCTTTTGGCCTTACCATTATATAGTTGCCTCTAGGATTTTTAAGGCTGCCTAGAACTATATAGCAAAAATTCTTCAAATGTAGCATTGGCGGTTGCCTAAAATTAAATCCTCAGCTAATCCATATCCATCGGCAAACGACAACAATAATTGAATACAATTGGAACAGTAATTGAATTCAACAGTTTTCTGTAAAAAATTGGTTCATCAAGTATGTGGGACTCGTGTAATGCAGAAACCTGGCTTGTTATGAAAGCTTTAACGTTTTAATCGCTACTTAAAATTTCAAGACATTCTCAGTGGCAGAAATTCTTTATCCCTAAACTGTAGGATTCTAAGATCACTGGATGATAAGGCGGCCCCTTGCTAATCCAATCGTAATCAATTTTTTATGAACAAAAAATTCACGAAATTGCGCCTATCTTCCAAATATGCTTATAGGATTTGCACTAAAGGCATAATTTATAAAATTGACCACAGTTTAGAATCGATACAGCACGTTATGCTTGATTGTCCTCGCTTCTTGGAAGTTAGAAATTACTTCTTGGCGACCTAATAAATCTAGCTAATGGAATTATTAATACTTTACTGTTTTCAATTTTTTAGTTATATGTCTTAGACTTAGATCTTCAAATTTAAATGAATAACATGATATGTACTTATACAAATTATCTTAGAAATACTTTACATAATTTTAAAACTCACTATATATAATTTTTAGTTATAGCTAAGATCTGTTACACTTACACTTTTAGTTTAAAGCAGTTAATTGAATAAATAATAAATAAAAAAAAAAAGAATGTGGTCGAAGAGATTCTTCCCTTTACCAGAAACTCCGACCAGACCCGTTATGGCCAAATACTCTTACGAACAATTCGTAATAGAATAGTTGGAGAGGCCAACGAAATGTTAAATATTGTACAATCTCCGTGCCCGTAAATTTGTATCAAATCAAAACCAATTTAGTCCTTCACTACGGCGACAAGAGTAAGGCAATAGTTCTGAGATTTTCTAGGTACAGACAGGGCGATACTCCTTTCTATCAAAGAAAGCCCATACAACTACAAACAAAATACAGCAAACAAATCATATCACAGAAGCAATAAGCGTAACAATAACTACAATAACAACCCCTCAACATCCAGAGAAGCAATAACGCCCAAACAAGAATCTGACAATAGATTCATGCAATCGAATCTAAACAGGTCGTCGACATTTAACTTCTCAAGAAGGACAAATCAAGAATTCCATAACTTAAACGCAGAAGTCCAAGTAGAACTTTGCAACATAAATGATACTATAAATGTTCGGCAACATGCTTCAAGGAATCTACCGGATACATAAACACTAGCAGAATTCGGTTATCCATACCATATATTTCAATAAAAACTTTTTTGGATCACCCTCTTCAATTTATTTTTGACTTCAGCGCGCAGTGTGACTTTTATCAAATCTGGGACAAAAGTAAAAAAAGCTTTGCGATCGCAACAATTTTTTGATATGCAATAGACAAATGTACAACTGTTATAATTATGTATTCAAAAAAAAATTAAAAGAGGCAATCACCTAAAATTGAGTGATTTGAGATTTTTTTCAATAGAGTAAGACTTTCATAATCCTTTAGAATCCCGTCTGATGTTTATAACCAAATTGATAGTAAATACACCTAGTTTTATATTCTTCAATCAGTTTTTGCTCGAATTTTATCTCTAATTTTAAACCTTGATATAGAGATTATAGCTGGAAATACACGACGTTATCTTGCAAATCGACTTTTGATGCATTCGTGCAGCGTAACACAAAAGTTGAAATGTATGAAATCGTATGGAGCGAGTTACATAGCTTCGCGAAAGCTACAACTTCAAAAGTTGATCAACTTTGACTTCAACAGAAAACAGTATTGGTAAATGGGAAAAGAACTGGTTTGTGAACCGAAAAACAGTTGTTTACGAACCAAAAGAACTGCTTAATCGCGTGGTTAATGACAAAAAACTGATTTGGTGAATGGCAATGAAATAGGAAGATATATAGAAATGGGAAAATATAAAATTACAATAAAAAAAAAGCAGCCAAGTGTGAGTCGGACTCGCACACGGAGGGTTCCGTACCATCGTACAAGATTTTTTGCTTAAAATATTTAATTATGTACATATTTAAGAACCTAAAAGTATACTACAATTAGGTTAGGTTATTTAGCTGCATCACTGAACGAGTGATGCCACTTAGACCGCAAGATGGGTCCGTTGGAGGGGAGGGGCCTAGCTACCTCCCAACCGAATTGAACCATTCGGATCTTTTGATGAAGCGGACGAGGTTATTTATGCCTAGTTGATATAGGTTATCTAGACTTGTTAGGAATGGCGAACTCAAGAAATGTATCCTCCTTCTGGCCAGAGCTGGACATGAGCAGAAGAGGTGTTGGATTGTCTCCAGTTCCTCTTCATTTCTGCAGCTGCGACAGAAATCATGCGTTAAGACTCCCAGTCTAGTTGCATGATTACCTATTTGACAGTGTCCTGTTAGAGTGCCTATCAGGATTCCTAATTGAGCTCTATCTAGCTTAACACAAGACAAGGATAGACGCTGATTTAGCTTTGGCCATGTTTGCCTGGCTATTTCGCAGGTAGAAGCACTACTCCATCTAAGATTTGTGGAATTTATTAGTGTTTCCCTGGCGATAAGTTTACACGTCGCAATTGGGACACCAATGCTCTCCATGCCCCTACTGACATGTGGCAGGTTGGTACTATCTCTTGCGAGTTCATCAGCCCTGCAATTTCATGGAATATCCCTGTGACCGGGAACCCAGCACAGGTTAATGCAGAGTTATGATGCCATCTCATTAAGAGATCGGCGGCAATCTGAGACACTCCTAGATGTTGTATGGGGTGCATCCAGGGCTTTTAGGGCAGCCTGGCTGTCTGATAGAATACATATATCCTTGCCAGATATATTGTTTATCTGCAACCATTTTACGGCTTCATGAATGGCAGTTATTTCCGCCTGAAAAACACTGCAGTGGTCCATTAGTTTAATAGATTTGCAGATTGAGGGCATTTCGCAGTAAATTCCAGACCCTACACCAGTATCCATTTTAGATCCATCCGTGTATCTTGATCTGGGCACTTTGTGATGGATCACCTTCTAGCCATTCCTGCCGCGATGGAAACCTTACAGAGAATTTCCTTTCGAAGCAGAAAGATGACGGGAGGCGATCAAGTCGAGTAGGAATGTTAGTATAGGAGTTCAGTATGCTTGCGTGCCCATACGAACTCCCTTTCCATTGTGAGCATGCTTTGAGTCTAATGGCTGAGCATGCCGCTAAGTGTTTGCAGAAAAGTTCGATCGGTGGCAGGTTTAAGATGATGTCCAACGCCATAGTTGGCGTAGTTCTTATGACACCACTTATTGCCACCTCCGCCGATCTTTGAACCTTACCGATAATTTCACAGTAGGTATTCTTCTGCATCGCAGTCCACCAGACAACACTCCCGTAAAGGAGAATGGGTCTGACAACTGATGTATAGAGCCAATATACAGTTTTAGGTTTGATTCCCCATGTTTTGCCTATTGCTCTTCTACAGGCATAGAGTACCACGCTAGCCTTCCTAGCTCTTTCTAGAGTATTCGGCTTCCATGTCAGATTCCTGTCAATGATTAAGCCTAAGTACTTTGTCTCTTCCGATATCATCACACATTTCCCCGAAAGCATTATCAATATAGGGGATTTTATGTTTCCTAGTGAAGAGGATGACTTGCGTCTTGTCCGGATTGACTCCAAGACCAGAATCTTCCGCCCACTTGGAAAGAAAATTCAGAGCACTCTGCAGAAGGTTCTCAGAGTAGAAAAGTATTTTCCAGAAACAGCAATAACAACGTCATCCGCATATGCGATCACTTTGCAGCCCATCGATTCTAGACCTACTAGTAGTTTATTAACTACTGCATTCCATAGAAACGGTGAGAGGACTCCACCTTGCAGTGCATCTTTTCTCACTGCCTTTCGAAGTTTGGAATTTCCCAGATCTGCTTCAACGACTCTGCTTTTTAGCATTTTGTCGATGAGTTCCACTAGGCTCGATTCCGTTCTCAGGTCAGTGAGTACTGCAGTGATAGCAATCGTATTGACGTTGTTGAAGGCCCCTTCTATATCAAGGAATGCTGCTAAGGTGAACTCCTGCCGATGCAGAGGTCCCTCTGCAGTGGAGATGAGGGAATGTAGTGCTGTTTCAACCGATTTCACCTTGGTATAGGCATGTTGAGATTGAGAGATCAACCTCCTGCCTATCGTCAGTCTGAAGTAGATTTCAATCAGCCTTTCTAGTGTCTTCAGTAGCTTTTACCTGCCTTTGGAATGAAAACTATCTTAACCCGTCTCCATCCCTGCGGTATGTAGCCAAGCTTGAGAAAATTTTTAAAAATTGCCATTAACTTGCCAGTCAAGTGTCCAATGGTTTTCTGTAGTTCCACTGGGTGAATTCCATCTGGCCCTGGAGATTTAAAAGGTTTAAGCCCTTTAATTGCCCATAGTAGTCGGTCCTCAGATATCGCATCTATCTTGATTTCACGACCATTCACTAGACTGTCCGCGTCTTGCTCAGTGTTGTCCGAGCATCCCGGAAAGTGTGTCTAGTAAGAGTTCTAATGACTCTTTGCTTGTTGTTGTGAACGAAGCGTCCGCCTTCTGCAGTAGCTCCAAATTTTGCGGAGTCTAGAAGCCTCGGATGCACCTTCTACTTCTTCGCAGAAAGATCTCCAAGATTGCCTCTGCGCAGCTCGTTTACTTTTTTTGTAGACCTTTAGAGATTCTTTATAACTTCTCCAGTCTTCTTCAAGGCGGGTGTGTTTTGCATTGTTAAAGGCATGTCTGCTACTATCCCGAAGCTTACTTAGCTCGCCTGTCCACCACCGAAGTTTCGCTATACCTTTCGGTTTTCTTATCGGACAAGGTTGCGCCAAGGCTGCATTTAGGTTTGCTGTTACAGACTCTACCAAAGTTTCTAGCTTGCTTACACTATCTGGAGTGCTGCATGCATGGGTTTCAGGGGTGTTCCCTACTAAGCCTACATATTTATCCCATTATTCCGGACGGGCTTGGGATTTGGTAGGGTTTTGCTAATTTTTCCTATGGTCGGAGAAGGAATCTTCTTCCAAAACCTTCCATTTACTTATTTTCTCATTGACGGAGCTAGAGGTAAAAGTAGTATCAATTACATCTTGCCTATTACTAACAATGAAGGTTGGCCTTTATTACAAATCTGGAGATTAGAGCCAATAATGAAATCAAAAAGACACTCACCTCAAGCATTGATGTCCGTGCTGCCCTACACCGAATGGTGCGCGTTGACGTCTGCACCGATAATTAACTTGGCTCCCAGCCTATGCGACTGCGCTACCAGATCTTTGAAAATTTGTCTTGGTCATGGGCTAGATAGCTTGTTGTTAGCCACATCCGTTCACCACCTGCTTCGAGACTGATGGCGACTTGGTCTGCATCGCTGAAATTAGAGAGCATAAATGCAGCTAACTTCCTTTTTACCAGTACACATGCTCTGGGCTTACCTTGATTGTGTACGTGACAGATTTTGTAATTTTTGATGAGAAACGTAACTAATGACCCCTTCCCATCTCGATAGAGGTTCCAGCGAGTCCGTACCGACCACGAAGCTCGCAGTACGGAACTCACCTTTTGGCTCCTCCATCTTGGTGATCTTCCAGGTCTTAGTTGGTAGATCAGGGTTACACACCCTGATCATTTCAAGTACCATCTTCCGGTCTGATGGTTCGGCTGGGATCCATGCCCTTGCTCTTGGCAAACAAGGGATATCCTCCCTTGATATAACCTCGAGCCTTGACCCTGGCCATACCTCACCAATCCTGGAGAGGGCTATCTTGTATAGATCAGTAGATCTCTGATCAGCACAGGCGATTAGCTTGACGTGGTTTTGGTGCCACCCCCCATCGCGGCAGAAGGGAGCTGGGCAGGATGCTCTTTCAATATTTGAAAGAACACGCTTGTTAGCTTGGCCTCAAGTTTCCTCCAGCTCTCTGGCGTGATCGTATCTTCAGCGTTGCTTCTGTCAATGACCGCCCATATATGTCGGCCGCTGACCGCCTCGCTGAAGGTTTTAACAGCCGCCCGATTTATCGGTCTCTTGGCTGAGTTGCTGTTAGAAGGAAGATTGTCCGATCTCTGTCTTTTGGGTGGCGGATTCGGTTTAGGAACTTGTACAAGTCCCCCCGTTATCCGCGTGCCCATAGGATAGAGGCCTTCTGCTTTTCCGACCTTTCAGCATCAGGAACGTTTCTCAGGCGTTCCAATAGACGTAACGCCGATCGCCTCTCCTTGTAGTTATGCTTATCCCCTTCTGGGAATTTTTAGTTTTGATCAAGCCCTCTGTGCTTAAAACTTTTATCTAGAAGGTAGATTATTTGTTTCTCTTATTTATATTTTGTGGATTTTGTGTTTATTTGCATTTCCATGTTGGTAATATAAGTGAGAACATTATGTGTTACTGAACTGGGCAGTTTTGTAATACTTGTGCAACTGGTGACCAAACCAGGAACTGTTTGGAGTTCAATTTGGAAGTACCTAAGAGTACGAAGTTTGACCAGAGGCTAGTTCTGGTACCACGGGTAGTCAGAAGCCCACGGATTTATTCCGTCCTGGCTAGAGGGTACGGCCCCTTATGGGAGTATCGTGGTGGCTGTGGTTGTTACCCAGATGCGGGTAGAGTACTAACTCGGCGTGGAGTTGCGTTATACAACCGGGTGCTGTGACCCATAGATCAGCTGAGGTTTTAGATAGGCCTCAACTCCTGCCCAAGGAGTGAGTCATATGACCAAAATAAGTATGTCTCGAATTTGGTACCTGCAGATTTTTGTCCAAGGGGACGTTGATTGACGTTCAATCCATGTGCTTGGCACCGTGATATTAAGTCTAAATATACAGGTGATCACGTTAAACAAGTCGACTTTATTTGTAGTTATGCTTAGCTACAGGGGAGGGGGGGTGCCGACATTACTCCCTGCAACGGTACCTCCGATTCCATCAGGTTTATTCCCGGTTTCAGCTGTACCCGTGCAATTGGTAGCCTTCTTAGGCAGTGTAGTGCTACTACTTCCGCTAGGCTCGGTTGTCCCAGCTTCGGTAGTAGGCACGTAGACCTGGCTTGAGCCAGGTTCTGTTTTTGCATTTAGGGACTGCATGTCCATACTTGTTTTTGGTTTGTTGTTTTTCATGTTCATAATTGACCGCCACCTGCCTAGGCAGCTGACAGTCCTTTGGTTGGGAGAGGATGTTAGTGGTCCACCGTGGCAGCGCCCCATACCACGGTAAGGTCATAGATACACCTCGAGGTGACCCGGTATCGAGGCAGCTCCGTTATAATACTGCCGGTTTGTTCCCTGGCTGCAAACTGCCTAATAGGCACTGAACGCATAACACCTTGGGTTAGGGAAGATTTTATTTAAGAGGGTTTACTCCCTCCGCCTGATCTATCTTAGCCAGCTTGCCGCATGACCCAACTGAACATGTCTTAATGACACATCCGGTTTGAGACATACTGCAACTGTTTCCAGCCGTCACCACGTGGAGGTGATAGACGAGACTTCCTTCAGCACACTCAATTACGGCACAGACCTAGGTATGCGTTTATCTCCTTCAGTATATTGAAAGCACGACGGCTATACTACAATTAACAGCTTAAAAGTATACTACAAAAAATTTAAAAAAAAAATAAAATTATAGAGCAATTCTTCTAAAAATGTGTATTTTTAGTATTTGTCCGTCTACACACAAATTGCACACTCTGTGAAAATTTCAACTCTCTACCTATTACGGTTCATGAGATAGAGCAGGAGACGGACGCACGGACGGACATCGTAAGCTTAATAATAGGGTCCCGTTAGCTCCCTATGGGTACGGAACCCTAAAGAGGAAAAATTTATTGAAGAAGTGAAAAAGCACAAAAATATTTTTGATAAAAGCAGCTTATTATTTCGACACAGGAAAGCCCGTGCGGAAGCGTGGATTTCCATTAGCGCGGCTGTGGGTGTTCCCGGTAAGTAAATTTCACAAACAATTTTATTTATTTATTTATAACATTGATTCCATCCAAGCTCGCTGGAGAAGTCTTCGTGATTGGTTCGCAAGGGAGTCCCAAAAAACAAAACTGCCATCGGGAAGTGGTGTAGTGCAAAGGAACCCTTGGGAGTACTTCAATATGATGGAGCTCCTCCATAAGCAAGTGCTGCCAAGGAAGAAAGTATGCATGCAGTATATATATATTAAATTAAATTCGAGAGGCAAACAAGGTTACGTTGAGTGTTAGGATTGGAAGGGAATTGTCTATTATGAACTGCTACAACGTTGCGAAACGGTCAATTTGGTCCTCTAACACATATCGACCGTTTGAATGAAGCAATCAAGAAAGAGCGACCAGAATTGGCCAACAGAAAGGGAGTTGTCTTCCATCATAACAATGCTAGGCCACACACATCTTTGATGACCCGGAACAAATTGAAGGACCTTGCACCCTCTGACTACCATTCGTTTAGGCCTCTGCAAAACTCTCTTCATGGTAAAAAATTGGCCTACCGAAGAGCCGCTGAAAATCACTTGGTTAAGTTTTTCGCTGAGAAACCACAGAAGTTCTACACCGATGGAATTATGAAGCTACCCAGAAAATGGCAAAAGAAAATGTATAATAATTGCCAATATGTTGATTGAAATTGACTTTGAATAGAGAAAATTTTTGTTTGAAAATGTACCAAAAAACCCCTGACATTTTTTACCCAATTTTTAGACCCAATATGTTGACAACATACGAGTACTTGTTTGCAAACAAATTTTATTTATTTTAGGGCAGTTTGTAATGTAACTCCTTTGGAAAGCCTGACTTGCGATGAGGATGGATTAGTGGAAAAATCATCGGACGAAATATTGGTATTGTCATAAGTTTTTTCTTACAGCCTTCGACTTGGACGTCTTCATTTGATTATTTACAATTTTCATCGGGATCAATTACACCAAAACCAACAACGCCAACTTCTTCTTTTATGAAAGATAAAGTAACTGGTAAGGAGGACTTGGCATCTTTTTTGGGTAACGTTAAGGAAATCATAAAAAATCAGCCAAGTGTGAGTCGGACTCGCACACGGAGGGTTCCGTACCATCGTACAAGATTTTTTGCTTAAAATAAAAAGTAAACTAAAATTACAGCTTAAAAGTATAAAAAAAAAAAAAAATTAAATTAAATAAATAAATTATAGAACAATGCTTTTAAAAATATGTATTTTTAGTATTTGTCGTTCTACACACAAGTGAATTACACACTCTGTGAAAATTTTAACTCTCTACCTATTACGGTTCATGAGATAGAGCAGGAGACGGACGCACATCGTAAGCTTAGTAATAGGGTGCCGTCAGCTCCCTATGGTTACGGAACCTTAAAAAGAAATACTTGATAGCTTCCGAACAATGGATGTTTACTATGAATTACTACAGTCAAAATGAATTGTTAAAAAACCAAAAATGTTTCCTTTTCATTGATATGCTGAGAATTCATGTTCTGTAAATAGAAAGCGGATTATTTCTTTTCTATTTAAAATCGTACTGTTCATAAACTTACTATCTGTTTTCCAATAAGTATCCCTTTAAGATGTCTCTTAATTGGAAGGAATATCTCGTTGAGTTGTTTGATGAGAATCTTGCAATATTCCTTAATTGATGCGGCTCTCTTCTCCACTGCCCTCCTGCATCTGTCTAATTACTTCTCGATCGGCATAATCAGCTAGACAATAAGTGCCATCAAATTTTTAAAAGTTGTAAAGTACGACCGTTGCGCACACAATTTTGTCGGCTTTTTCCGGAACCATGTTCAAGGGGCCAAGTAATACCCTCCATCTACCTGTATTCTATACCGAATGCATTTTCTATGGTTCGGCGTGCTCTAAAAAACCTTGCATTGTAATTGTCGTTTTCTTCAGTTAGCATCCTCCCAGGCTTCATTAGGTATGGTTTAAGTGGAAAAGACGCATAATTCACCAAGTAATATAGAAAGGAGATGTCGCTACTTGGGAGTTTTGATTCTAGAGGGAAATCTACTTTACCTGAATGCAGCCGGTTTCCAAAGTCCGAGTGACTTTAAATTCCTCCGTCAGTTTGGCTTCCGTGTGAGCCAATGTCAACAGCTGTGAATATGTATTTGCGTCGCACACGGCCAATAGCACAATACTGTAAGTTCGATTAAAGTAGCGAACAATTTTATAAAACTTTGGTAGCATTGCCTTTTAATAAGAATTATTTGCAAATGAAAGGTTCATAATAAAACATTTGAATTAAAGATTACACACTCTGTGAAAATTTCAACTGTCTACCTATTACGGTTCATGAGATAGAGCAGGAGACGGACGGACGGACAGCGTAAGATTAGTAATAGGGTCCCGTTAGCTCCCTATTGGTATGGAACCCTACAAAACAACATACTTTTCTTAATAATTCATCTTTTAATACTTTCTTTGATTTCACATTCACATCTGTTTTTTGTTTACTGAAGTCAATAACGCTGACGTCGTTTGTGTAATTCGACTTCGTTTGTGTACTTTGAAGCTACAATGGTGCGTTTGTCGACATTGCAGCTTATCGTTGAAGTCGTTTATATACTTAAGCTTAAAAAACATTGCGTTCTCAGCGAAAATCCCTACTGATCTTAAGGTTATTTTCATGTTGGTTTTATCTTGACATCTAGATTGATATATCTAAGCTTTAAATTAAATCTTTTTACTAAACCCTAATTTATTTATTCATAACATTGACTAAAAAACTGTCAGCTTAAAACAAAAAAATATAAAAAAATAACACTTAAAAGTAAGATAAAAATATATATTGAAGTGAACTTAAACTAAAATAAATTAATTACAAAAAAGAGAAACAAACAAAAATAGGAAAAAAAAATGAAAATAACAAATAAGAATAATATGAAATACCAGACTCTGATACGATGGGGGAGACATATAAATAATAAACTACAATAATGCAGACGGTATAGATGACCCAAATCAGCGACATCCAGTTCATCCAGCCTGCAGTGTAATCATGAGTCGAGTAGGAAGCGAATGACGATGGGACTAATCGACGAGGGCGATATTTCAGGCTAGAGAATGTGATAGAATTTATTATTGTATATAACGTGCATAAAACTTTGAATGGATCGTGTAGGGCATAGTTAATAACGCATCTATTCAAGGTTAAAGGGACAAAATTTCTGGTAGGTCGACTAGGTCGACATAAAAGTTTACCTGATTTAATAGCTCAGGAGAATCAATTTCCCCGAATATGAGCTTATGAAGAAAACTAATCCCAAGATCTACCCTACGATGCACCGAGGTCATTAAAATTAGAAACTCGCTCGAGTTGGACGTTTTCAATCGTGTATGTAAACAAATGAGGTTTACACCGATGATACGTCATGAACTTACAATTGGAGATATTTAGATATAAGTAATTTCCTGAACTCCAAGAATGTAAAGAATTGAGATCCTCTTGGAGTCTGAGATGAGAGGCACCATCATTAAATGAAAGGCGCAATTTTACATCATCAGCGTACATGATTAAATGATCTCCCTCTCTCAATCTCACATTCTGGCGTGAGGGAGATCATTTAAAGAAAGATTGAACAATATTGGACTAGATGGCTTTCTTGAGGAACACCAGAAGTGACAAGACTGGAAAGAGTGAACTTAATAACACTCGTTGAACCCTATTTCTTAAATAAGATGCAATCCTACAAAGTAGATGTTGTGGAAAACCTAAAAAGCCAAGTTTATGTACAAGCAGATCATGATTAACAGAATTAAACGCTTTACGTCAGTATAAATAACATCAGTTTGACGCTTGTCCCTAAAACCAATATTTACAAAAGATGTAAACTCAAGCAAGTAGATGTGGAGTCTGAAACAGGACGGGTTACAGAATGGGATATTTACAATGTTGGATGGTAAGTAACCTCAGGAATACTTAAAGGTTGGCATTTTGACACAGAAGTATCAGCGAAATCATTACTAAACACAAGATCAAGTGATCTATTGTAATGATTTTCTACAGAGTTCATTTAAAATAACGAATTTTCAAACAGTGTGTCAAAGAAATCATGTTGTGCTGAAGGAACTAGTTACGTCGAGATACCAAAAAAGGACCACGAAATGAATGGGAGATTAAAATCACCTAGCACGATAAAAGAGTCACGGTCCCGAAGAATGTTATTAACAGAGTTAATGGCTCTAGCATGACTCATATAAGTTTCCAAATTGAAATTAGGCGGAATATAAGAACACGATATATACGAGTAAACAGTTTCATGAGGCAAAAATAACCTCACTCAAATGAACTCAATTTTGGCTGAACAGTTTAGATCAACGAATTCTGATCCTAGGTGACAGACAACAGCAATGAGGACACCACCTCCGCGGCGAATGGGGCGATCTGTCCTATATGTGATGAAATTTGAACAGAAGATTTCATTACTAAGAATACCAGAGTGAAGCCATGTCTCGGAAAACGCTATAACATCAGATTCAAAGGAGAATCTATCCCTATACAAATTATTATATTGTAGAGATATAAAAAAGGCAGAAAGCTAGTTTTTTGGAGCCGAGGTTGGCACCGAAGCTGATATTGATGAATGAGCGGCCTGGTAGGACTCATCGGGTAAATGTATTAGGTTGGTACAAAAATAATGGCCGTTTCTATATTGTTTATTTTTATGCATGAATTTCTGAATAAATTTTTTAATGAATGTGGTCATGCTATATGTCGTTTTAAAGCGCGTTTTTCGCTGTATCTTTTAGACTGATTATCATATTATTATCGTCATACGTTTCTGATTTCCGACCACTTTTTGTGATGCTATCAAACCAAGAAATTCACATTATTTTGCTTCAAACACCTCGACAACTTCCTGCGCGAGAAATGCTTCAAAAATCAAGACGACGCCAAAAACGCCTTCAACGCTTTCATCGCCTCCAGAACTCTGGCCTTTTATGCTACCGGCATAAATAAACTTGTTCCTCGTTGGCAAAAATGTATTGATTGTAATGGTTTTTATTTCGATTAATAAAGTTTATTCTGAGCTGAGTTACTTTCATTTAAAGTAGCTGTTTGAAAATGGCCATTACGGCACCAACCTAATACAATTGTGGTAGGGGGTTTAACACCATTGACGGCACCATTCCCAGAATTATCCAAATTTATTAAGACGACATGTTGTTGTTTGATGTTGAAATCGACTTTAAAATAACCCTTAAATCACTGGTACCATCTTGTTGACCATGCTATTTTTCTCAACTAGATATCAAGAGTAAATAAAGTAGGTTTAATGGTTTGGAATAAATCTAATTGAAAAGTATTTAAAATAAAGGCATTTGTGTGTGTTTTATTAACCGTTCTTAAAAAAACTTCGAAGGCTGTTCATGACTTAGTGAAGGCAGCTTTGATATCAAAATACTGTATTAAAGCTATTTCCATCTTCTTCTATGGATTTCAACTTAATGTGCCAAGCCCTGAATAAACATAAAATAGAATTTTAAACCCACGAAACACGGCAAACAAGACCCTACAAGGCTGTTCTCTCTGGGCTCGATAAAATGGGCAACGTCGAAATTAAAGAGTTGCTTACAGCTCGCGGACTTAAGTGCAGCGATGTAAAAACTATTGAAAGAACTACAAGAGTAGGCTACACCCTACTTATCTATGTCGTATACTTTGAAAACGGATCAATAAGAAAACAACACTTTTACATCAACAATACTAAAGTTCGCTAGGAGTTTAAATCAAAATCAAAAAACCAAACCACAGAATGCTATAACAGTCAGCTCTTTGAACATAGATCTAGCAATTGCAGTGCAAAACATCATGCTCTTACTGTGCTGGTCCGCACAAGTCTTCGCTATGCACAAGTAAGGACTCTTTTCGCTGTGCCAACTGTAAAGGTGATCACCCCTCCACTGATTCAGCATGCCCCTGTCGTGCTTCTTACATGTCGATGCTAAAAAGGTGAAATCAAAAAGGAAAACGTAGCATCCAAAATAATGATAATGTCAATGACATCAGTAACAGAACCAACGGCATTCACAGCAATTCCTCTTCCGTTGTCAACCAGCAGCATAAGCAGTCGATGATTGCTATAAACGGACCGCAGGTAAATAATGCTTCGTCAAACTCGCAAATAAACAACAACTTTCGAAGTTATCAGCCGTACGACGCAGACAACATAACCTGAACTGTTTTTAATAGACGAAATCAACTCACTCTTAAATGAATTACTAAGCTAAGCTGCTGCACAAACAAAAGAGAGCAGTTCAATACTATTACTCAGTTAGCTATTAAATATGTTTGCTCTGACAAATAATTTAAGAGATCATGGCATGGAATTCGCGTGCCGTACTAAACAAAAGATTAGAACTTTTGCATTTCTTAATAACAAATCAAGTAGATATCTGCCTCTTATGCGAGACATGGCTATCCCCAAATGACAGAATTGCTCTTCCTGGGTTTTCCATATATAGTAAAGACCGATGTTACTCTAGGGGGGTGGAGTAGCTATCATAATTAGAAGTGATATTAAAAACAAACAGATCACAGAAATTAGTACTCATTTAATTCAAAACGTCGGTATTAAGATCAAGATAAATGCAGATAAGTCTATTAAAATATTCGCTGTTTATTTCCCCGGCTCTTCCGTTAAATGTTCAACGAATTCTTCTTGCCTAAATGACACTAAGCACAAAAAAGAATTGTTTAGATCAGATTTATTAAAGTTACACCGCATCTTAAGTAGTTATTTAGTTGGTGCTCATCTAAACTGCCGTAGCCGTTTATAACAAGCACTCCTCTTCTGCTCTCCGAACCAATAGTTCATAATGACCTTTCATCGGATCATTTACTTATTATAAGTAACATCAGATCAATCATAAACACTTCATGTAAGCAAAATCTACAGTATTCTAAAGCTAACTGGGAGACTTATAAGCGTTTCCTCAACCATCGCTTCCAAAACATAGCAGAATTCAATTATAATACGACATCCACTGTTAATGAAATAGATGCCATGATTGATGTTTTGACATCTTGCGTAAATGGTGCAATCGATCAAGCCATACCCAAAATATTGTTGTTAATTAAATAATGCAAATTGGAATAATAAACTCTCCCATTTAGATTCAAATAGTAGGTCGTTTTGGAAAATAACCAAAGTACTTAAAAAGAAAAAACAATTTATTCCTAGTTCCCGCTACAATAACCAAGTTTTCAATTCTAGGGAAGAAAAAGTCAATGTTTTATGTAGTGTCTTCGAAGAAAAGCATCATTTAAATGAATTGCTCTCAGATGCAGATATCACTGAGCTAGTAAATAGCTCTTACAACATGCTTGACAATTATATAACATCAGTAGAGCTGCCTGTCACAGTTGCTAATATCAAACAAGTGGTTCGATCCCTTAAAACTAACAAGTGTCCAGGTCCAGATAACATACCAAATATTTGCCTAAAGCATTTACCTAAACATGCACTTCAATTTTTGGCCATTATTTTCAATAAATGCTTATCCACAGGCTATTTTCCACTCAAATGGAAAGAAGATAATATTGTAGCGATCCCCAAGCCTAGAAAACCTGCTGATTGTCCAGAAATCTTTCGACCAATCAGCCTCTTGTGCGGCTTCTCTAAAATCTTTGAGCGAATTTTAAAATCAAGATTAAATTCGTACATCAATGGAAATAATGTTCTTCCATCAGTTCAATATGGCTTTCGAGCTAACTACAGCAGCGTGCACCCTCTCAACAAGCTTAAACTATATGTTAACAATAAACTACAGTTGAAAAACTCTGTCGGTATGGTTACCTTAGATGTGCAAGCGGCCTTTGACACTGTTTGGCTCAAAGGGCTTATTCACAAACTTATTAATATTGGTGTATCCACCTTGTCTATACCATACGCAGCTTTTTATCTGACAGATATTTTTGCGTGATTTTGGATGGAGTCAAATCAAATAAAAAGTTGATAAGCGCTGGTGTTCCTCAGGGACCAGGGTTAGGTCCTATTCTCTATAATATTTATACCTATGATGTCCCCACCTTTGATCACTGCAATACTTTAATATTTGCTGATGACACAGCACTTTATTGTTCTGGCAAAGACTATTCCGAGGTCAAAATGATCCTCGAAGAATCTTTACATACTTTCGCAACATACTTTCATAAGTGGAAGATAAAACTTAATGCGCACAAAACAAACACAATTTACTTCACCCGAAGAAGAAAATCCTGCTATTTGGCAAACTCGAACTTGCAGGTTGGTACCCAATCTATAGAATGGGCAAATAGTATCAAATATCTCGGATTATATATAGATAACAGACTAACATACAGCTTACATATTAGGAAAACAATAGATAAAGTCAACCGAACAATTAGAATATTATATCCTTTCATAAACAGGAAGTCACTTCTATCTATAAAAAATAAACTTTTGTTAGTAAGAATGATATTTATTCCAATTATGCTGTATGGTTCGGAAGTATGTGGTGATTTTGCAACTACTCACCGCCGCAAATTACAAAGAACTCAAAATAAATTATTAAAACTGATTTTTAACTTACCCTTTTTCTACTCTACCTATCTTCTTCATGTAAAGGCAGATATCTGCTTGATTGATGCTAAAATCTAAAAATAATTTTAATATATGAAATCAAATGATACACCTTTCCAGTGTGGAACCGTACTATTCGAGCTAATTCATAATTAGCTTCGTCTTAAGTGTTGATCCTTAGTTTCTAGTCTTAGTTGTTAAGTTATTTTTTATAAAAAATTATCAAATATAAGGGTTTTCACCCATTTTCCTTATAATCGTAAAATATTTTTTGTAAAACCATTGTAATTTATAATCTGTTTTTTCTTAGTAGTAAAGTTATTATCATAGCTAGAACTCTATAAATTTGTAAACTGTATGCATACTAAAATATAGATTCATGGGTTAAATAAAATAATAATAATAATAATTTAATTGTAAATGCTATTAAGCTAGAAATTATGGTCATCTAAAATTACACGTGATTTGTGAGGCAGGTGAAAAAGATGGCGCATCAAGCCCATTTTTTCTGTCCAATACAATGTTGGTCTCTGCATTACTGTTGCAAAATGTCATTGTTATAACTACTTCCGTTTGGATGTTATGAGTATGGAGGGGACTTGGGCAAGAACTAACTCAGACAAAGTTTTTCTACTTGCTAACTATTATGAACAAGCTTAAACCAGTCTAATAGTAACCCCAATTTCAGCAACAGGACTCCTTCACCACAGTACAGAATAAGCAAAATGCTACCAATGAAGTCAGACACTGTATTGAAAAGTGCACTTTCCGGACGTGAAAAAAATCATACTTGTCCACCAATTCGAAGTTAGACAAAGCCACGCTACAATTCAGCAAGTTCACAGAGTAACACACAAAATCTCAAGGGATCTTGATGAAAAAAAATATGTAAGTGTGTTTCTGGATATAGAAAAAACATTCGACAAAGTCTGGAATGACGGCCTTCTTAGTAAAATTAAGACTGTACTACCAAATGACCTATGCGAAATCATCAAAAGTTAACTTTACACTCGTTATTTCTACATCAAATTCAAAGACGAAACTTCAACACTTAGACAGATAAAAGCAGAAGTCCCGCAGGGAAGCGTCCTTGGGCCTATGCTATATCATACAATCCAACTCCAGAAGACAGTTCATCAATGGTGGCCACCTTCGCTGTCAACTAAGCTGCAAGAAAATTTGGACGAAATATGCTCTTGGTTTGAAAAATGGAAAATTAAAGTCAATGAATTTAAAATGACGCAAGTGATATACACGACACGTTCAACTTATCAGCCAAGACAACTAAAAATAAAAAGTACTGACACCAATGTGGCAAAGGGCTTGCATATTGACAGTAAATTGACTTGGAAATATCACATCCAAAAGAAGAAATACTAGCTTATACTTATACTCACTTTTCAACACCAAATCTAATCTGTCAACAAGTGGAAATCTAGTGCTTTACTTAAATGTAAGCCTATACGTACGGCATTCAACTATGGGGCACTGCCAAGAAAACGAATATAAACATAATCCAGAGACAATAATCTAAAATTCAAGTAATTCTGAAAGCGGATTGGTATAACTACGATATCCATAAAGACATTGGTGTAACAATTGTAACAACATGAGGAAATTGTTAAAGTTACTAGGAGATATCATAAATCCTTAGAACGAAAATCCAATGTTGGAATAACTGATCTTCCATTCCACGAATTGACAAGACGTAGACGCTTAAAAAGAAGCAGACCAGTGGATTTAACGTAGTTGACTATTTACTCTTTTATTTTTCCTCCCTATTTATTTACGTGTGTGTGGTTGTATGTTAATAAACCTGTTAATATGCAAACTGATAAACCAATAGAGCCTATCTCTCTTACAAAAAATTATTTTCTTAAAGTATGCTCTCAACTAGACTTACCGACCTATTCTCGTTGTTTTTGCGTTAACACCTCATATAAAGAAAGCTTTTGTAATGTTTGCGATTCTCACACAAGTTGAAAGCTGCGCTGTTAAAAAAGCCAGTCTGTAAACTTTAGTTTATGCAGGTTTGCCAACTTAGCAGAAAATGAAAATATTTTGAAAATATTATAAACAAAAATCTAATACAAAAATGAAAGCAGGTGTTTTTTGGGAGTTCTCCGAGTAATTCTGACTATTTAAATTTTTTTTTCAAAATTTTATTTTTTTTTCCCCAAGTTGACAAGCCTGATTTTATCTTATATGTATTTGCGAATATATGCAATTGATGGCAAATCAACAAATCGAAAGATTACCCATTTTACAGAGCGATAACAGTGCACACAAATTAAAATTTTTTTCACAAACAAATTAACACAATCAAAATTAGCAAAATCATCGACAAGTGGTGGATAGTGTTGCAACAGCTACCCTTCCAGTGACAAACTTGGGAGCGAAACTGACCTGTTTCTTTTGTTGATATGTTTTAATCGAGTTACTGTAAAGAGATTGATCATTGTCACCGGAATCTTTAATAACGAATGCTGGTTTCAAACGCTCTGTGGTTACTGCAATTTCCTTCTCATCTATCCTGATTTTGTACACACGACCAGTTGAATGTTTTGTATGGTCCAGTGTAAGGCGGATCCAGTGGTTGCCGTATGGCGTCGGTTCTTAACAGTACATGTGAGCAGTCTGTCAAGTGTTTGTGTACAAATATACTTTTTTAGTATGGTGAGCCACCGGAACTGGCCGCACCATCTGCTTGGACTCGCGAAATTTTAGAGATAAATCTTTCGGGTTGACGTGCTTGTCCAAGTCGTCGTAGAATTTATCCGGTAGGCGAATATGACAACAATACAAGAGTTTAGCTGCGCAAGCACCAAGATCTTCTTTGTAGCACGTTCTCAGACCAAGCAAGACTATTGGTAGCAAGTCTCTCCACGGTGTGCCTGAGTGACACATTAAAGCAGCTTTAAATGACCGGTGCCAGCGTTCAACCATTCCATTCGATTGAATGTAGTGTGAATATGTTTGCTGCCTAACAATTCGGCCAAGAATTTGAATAGAACGGATTCAAACTGTGATCCTTGGTTTAGGACAGCCAAACTGTGCTATCCAATGAGTCCAAAATGCTGTTGTTATCGTAATGGCCGTTATATCCTTGATTGGTACTGCTTCGGGCCAACGTGAAAATCGGTCGATCACCGTTAGCTCCCTGTGGGTACAGAACCCTAAAAAGAACGAGGAGTGATTTTACAGCATGGTTGTTAGCCGTTAGCTGAATTCTGATATTCGAAATTTTCTATAATTTAATATTGTGCATATATAGCTTGCTAGAGTATTCCAACTGATTTCATGGTCACAGTTTAATATATTTATCAGCTCATTTTGCTCAATTGAATTTTTCTTAAAAAGTGACACCCTAATTAAATTTAACACAGGGCATCTTGATATGAACTGCGTCAGTGTTTCCTGCTCATTCCTGTTGCATAGCGTACAAATGGTTGACATATCTGGCGTGAAACGATTTGAATTCAGTGGTAATATATCGCAGCGTGCTTTTATTATCATCGTTATTTCACGTTGAGTTAAGTTGGCTTTAAAATATTTTTCTCCAGCTGCTGGTTGCAAGTATTTATAAAAATGGTTTGTGCTACCTGCCTCTTTTTCCAGAATTGTACTCCACGAAGCCTTAATGCCTCAATGAACTGATTGTAACGATTACACCATTGTTCTTCTAATCCAGCATTCCCTTGAAAACTTATATTGTGTTCTGCTCCCAGCTGATTAAATTTATTTGCCCAAACAACATTTCTTCTTAGAGTAGCTTTGGACAACTTTTGATGCAATCTATCTGCATTATATGACAGTGAAGACTTTGTCAATTATTTCATATGCAGATATAATGTATAGTGACTGCCTTCAGTACCAGTATATCGCAATACACATTGATGCCGTCGTTGAGCTCGATTTACAGGATTTTAAGAGACGTGTTGCCTAGCAAGATCTCGGGTAGCTCTAGATCATTACTATGCGCTATTTCAATCTTCTCCGGTGTTATCGTAGTTGGCATTGAGGTAGAATTGAGTCGTGAAAGCGCATCAGCAACAACGTTTTCTGTTCCCGCCACATGTACGATATTTGTTGTAAACTGCGAAATAAAATCCAGATGACGAAGTTGACAAGGTGGGGTTTTTCCTTTTTTCTGTGAAAAAGCATATGTTAATGGCTTGTGGTCTATGTTAATGACAAATATACGAGCTTCCAACAAGTGTCGAATATAGCGAATGGCATCGTAGATAGCAATTCTATAATTCTTCTCGGTGTTTGTTAGCTTGCAAGAGAAAAATCCAAGTGGATACCAGCTGCTGCAAAGTTGCTTTTCAAGTGCGGCTCCAATGGATGTGTCAGACGTATCGCAAATGAGTGCTAGATTTGAGCTTGATGATGGGTGCGATAGTAATGTCGCGTTGCCTACACTGCGTTTACAGGAATCAAAACCATCGATTAGTTGTGGAGTCCAATTTACTTTGCGCTTATCACGCGTGTGGAATGCAACACCTATAATAATTAATGATGCCTAGAAATCGTCCAAGTTCACACATCGGGTTGTTTGTAGTTGATTATAGCATCTATCCGATCCGGGCGATTGTATGCCCTTACTGTTAATATAGCTTAAGAAACGCACCTCAGGTTGGCCAAATGTGCACTTGTTGGCGTTGATCTTTAGCCAGTGCCTTTCGAGTGTCGACAAAACGAATTTCAGGTGTTGCTCGTGCTCGTTGTACGAAGCGGACATAAAGAGGAACGCCTCTGAAAATATTGTCGACAAAACGTTGGAAAGTTTGTGTGGCGTTTTTGAGACAAAAAGGCATACAAAGAAATTCTATAAGTCCAAAAGATGTACAGACGGCAGCATTTGTATGTCCTGATCAGCCATTAGAATTTGGTAATACGCTCGTACTAAATCAATCGTAGAGAATACCGTTTTTCCATGTAGCTTTTTGGACTGTTAAAGCTGAATTCTGATAGTTTGCGGTAATCTCCAAATGCGCGCCAGCCTCCTGTTTTGTTAGGAACCGTGTGAAGCGGACTCGCCCAAGGACTTTTGAAGGCCAACAAAATCCTTGAGTTAGTAGAAAATTGATTTCTTTTTGGCAACATCAAGCTTCATTCCTGTCGTGGCCAATAGAAACGTCTTTTAGCTGATAGCTCGTCATGCTGCTGATCGTCGTTGGGCTGCCGTAAGCCAGCGAATTTGGCGGCAGCCGTTCTATTTTAAAGCCTCCCATTTACAACCTGAACGACACGAGAAAGTTATGTACCCTCAATCCGACCCTGTTCCTAATTAAATTGTTATCCGTTGTATGTGTCAGTTAAAAGACAGAATAAGAAATCAAAAAATATATTGTAAAGTAAATATTTATTTATTTATTTTATTTATTTATTCAAATATATGACAACTTACTGTCAACAAAAAATCCAAGTTATCAATAATACAATAAGGGATATCTCAATAAATCTTAAAACTTCTTAATTAAATTATAAAATATATCCGTCTCTAACCTGGTGGGGGAATTTTATTTGCTAAATAGCTACTTATGCCCCTACTCATAGCCACATGTGGTCAGAGACAGACAGTGCATTAAAGTAAATAAATGAACAGCTGCATTTAGATTTATAATAAGGCATATAATAGAGTGAAAAATTTGTAAAGAGTTAGTCTGAAGAGATTGTTCAAATAAATGGGTTGAAGTCAACTCCGAAGAGTTTTATTTTAAATATCGGTTTAATCATAATTGGCGCATTCGTAAAGGAGTAAATATCCAAAGATATTAACATCGTATTTTTGTGTTGTACCGCAGTGAATTTGGCTAAAGCCATACTATTTTAATACAAACAAAAAACGATCTACAAATTTATGATACAAAATAATAATAATAATAATAATAATTAATAATTAAAGAATGATAAAATGATGATGATGATTGCACTTTATTTCTAATTATTACAAAAACAAAGAAACAAAAATCCCATTTAAGTGTTTGGACAAATTGTGTATTAAAACAAAAATTCATATTCTCGTGTTCAATGAAAGGTTTTTAAAAATAAATTAAATGTTAACTGGTCGGAAACTTATTAAAAATATATATTGTATAAGCCATAAGAATATACTATGAACATTTAGTTATTCAAACAAAAAGAAAAAAAAAAACATTTTCAAGCTCGAGTTCAAATAAATAAGAAATACGTTAAAATTGGAAGATATGCCAATTACGTGGGAAAAATTGACCATAGGAAGTAAAAATAAATTAATGAGTACAATTCACATGTAACAGGAACAGATTGTGTAGATCATTTTTGTGCAGGAAAAGTTTAAGAGGAAGTGAACTTGAAGGAAAAAGATAGAAATAAACAAACGAAAATATAAAAATCAGCCAAGTGTGAGTCGGACTCGCACACGGAGGATTCCGTACCATCGTACAAGATTATTTGCTTAAAATATTAAATTCTGTGCATATTTAACAGCCTAAAAGAATACTACAATTAACAACTTAAAAGTATACTACAAAAAAAAAAAAAATTTGTAAGCAAAAGGTTAAATTAAAAAACAATGCTTCTAAAAATGTGTATATTTAGTATTTGTCGTTCTACACACTCTGTAAAAATTTCAGCTCCCTACCTATTACGGTTCATAAGATAGAGCAAGAGACAGACGGACGGACGGACGGACGGACGGACGGACATCGTAAGCTTAGTAATAGGGTCCTGTTAGCTCCCTATGGGTACGGAACCATAAAAACATCATAAAATTTGAAAAAATGTTCAAAACAAAATAATCTAAACAAAAACAAAAAATATAAAAATTAGCCAAGTGTGAGTTGGCCTCACACACGTAGGGTTCCGTACCATCGTACAATATTTTTTGTAACAGTCTAAATGTATACATGGCTAAATCAACTCGTCTCAACGAGCTGATCACAAATATATATACTTTATGTGGTTTGCCTTCTGTGTGTTACAAACTTCATGACAAACTTATAATACTATTCACTCCCGTGAAGAGTATAAACAATAATAACAACAACATAACGCCAGCAACAATACGCACTTACAATTAATTTATATTTGAGGCAACATCAATAGCAGCAAAGGTAACAACAATTGGCGAAGATAAGGGTAAGCAATCGCCTTATTAAATTTAATAGTGAATATGGCAGAACAGCAGGAAAATCACTTAATTAAGGAGGCAATAAGCAATGATATTCCAATTGCGACAGGAATTACAACACCAGTTGCAGCAACGACAACTCAACCAGCTGCTGCAAGAACCACAGCAATTACAACAAATTAATAGCTTAGGCCTTACACCAAAGGACGTCCTGAACCAGTTTAGGGCCGTACAGCCCTTAAATAACATACATTATTTGGTTCCATTTATCAAGTCCATATTATGACGTTGTGTGGAAGCAATAGTGAACTGGAATTGTTTGGAACCAGCATCATCGTTAACGAGAAGCTTCGTGGAGAGTCAACCAGGGTAGCACAGGAACTTTTGGACAACCCGAGCTGGAAGAAGAAATAAATTGAAGCTGCACTTCTAACCAATAACTACTTTTGGTGAAATCTATAACATGTGTAGGGTAGAAAAAGTAAACAATTTGATATATTTGTAATTTTTCAAAAAGCAAAAAATGATTTCAATACACTATATGAACTCGAGGATAGGATCTATTTCCCTTATCAATGTATGTCGATAGTGATTTGGTTTGCATATAAATGGAGAAGCTTGATGGGCTAGAAAGTCACAATTTAGATGAGATCATGAAGCTAGAAGATGTAATTTCAAAATTTACCAAACTTAAGCAGAGCTATACACTATAAACACAGAAATCCCAAATCACAAACGAATAGTAGCAATCATCATATCAATAGCAATCAATATAATAATGACTATAATCAAAACCGTAGTAATGCTGGTTATACTAATAATCAAAAACGTAATAGGTACGGCTGTAACAATAATCAAAACCATAATAATACTGCCTATAATAATAACCAAGACTATAACAGTCAACGTAATGATATTCGATTTTAAACATTTGAAGAAGAAGAGTATATTAAGATAACCCAACTCTTGAGTGACTTTAGTGATCTTTTCCTTAAATATGGCGATGTTTTATCAGCTACTAGTGAAGTACACCACAAAATAATCACTACAAGCGATAAACCACTTTAATCAAAAATATAAAGATATCCTCAAATATATGAAGAGGAAATAAAGAGGCAGATAGAAGATATGCTTAAGAAAAACATAATTAAAGAAAGCAATTCACCATACACTAGTCCATTATGGGTAGTAGAAAAGAAACTCGATAGCTCAAAGAATAAGAAATTTAGAATAGTTATTGACTATCGAAAATTGAACGAATTTACAGTTGATGACAAATACCCAATCCCATATATAATGCAGTCCTAGATAAGCTAAGACGAGCCCAATATTTCACCACACTCGAATTAGCTAAGGGCTTTCATCAAATTTTAGTTAGAGAGGAAGATAGGTCAAAAACGGCATTCTCGACTCCACGGCGACATTATGAGTTCGTCCGAATGCCGTTTGGACTAAAAAATGCGCCGTTAACCTTGCAGAGGATGATGAATAGAATATTAAAGGATTTTATAAATAAAACTTGTGTTGTCCACATGGATGATATTCTTATATTTAGTACATCGTTACAAGAGCATATTGTAACTATAAGAGCCATATTTCAAGCTTTGCGTAGAGCCCAATTAACAATTCAAGTTGATAAGTGTGACTTTCTGAAGAAGGAAACACAATTTTTAGGTTATGTTTTGACAATACGAGGGATAAGATTTCTATTATTCAGAAGTTAAAATTATCGAGTATCACAAAACAAATAAAATCCTTCCTGGGCATGACAGGATTTTATAGGAAATTTATAAAAGACTATTCCAAAATAGCACATCCCATGATCCGCTTTCTAAAGACAGATAATCTCATAAATTCACATGACTCTAATTACATAGCGGCATTTGAAAAATTGAAAGACCTTGTTACTAGTTCATCAATATTACGATATCCCAACTTCGAAAAGAAATTCAAAATAACAACAGATGCAAGTAAATTTGCTATTGGAACTGTTCTCTCACAAGAAGGACATCCCATTGCAGATACATCTAGAACGCTCAATAAACATGAGTTGAATTATGCAGTTATAGAAAAGGAATTGTTTGCAATAGTATGGGCAACAAAATATTTCCGCCATTATGTAAACGGTAGGGAATTCGACTTGGAGAGTGATCATCAACTACTTAAGTGGCTGATGATTAAATATTCAGATAGAGATATAACCCCAAGATTATTGCGGTGGCTAATAAGCATAGTAGAATACAGTTTAACCTTGGATTATATAAAAGGGAGGAATAACCACATCGCTTATCTTCTTAGTAAATAGCAGAAGATGAAATAAATCATGGGAATGATGCACAGGAAGACTTAGGCCTAAGCGAATTACCTATTATGGAGAAGAATGCTTCAATGGAGGTGCAAATGGTTCAGTCTCAAGAGGAGGACTTGCAAAATTATATTTCTGTATTGGAAATGAAAAGTGGTGAATAGATTCCACACTCAAATAATAATAGTGGAGGAAAAGAATAACAGTGTCACGAATGTATTTAATAACAAACAAGTGTATATCGATAGTAGAGACATTAATAATGATATCGTTCGAAGGGAAGTCATAAAGGGTAAAGTAGGAATATATTCATATCTAAGTGATCATGAGTACAAAAAATTCAAAAAATTCTCGTATAGGAATTTAATAATAATCCTCATGTAAAATTTGTAAAATGCTCTAGACGAGCAAAAGATATGACGAACTTAATAAACAAATCGCTTTATTTCTTAAAAATGAGAGTGGTCTTTTGAACAATTAAAAACAAGAATATATAACCCCAAACTTAGGAAACATATTCACAGAATCCTTAATAGTTATAATATCTGCACCGGTGGGAAATATGATCTTAAACCGATCAAAAACAAATTTTACCTAATCGAAATGCCGGAAACGATCTATGAAATTATTCATGTTGATACGTATGTCAACTAAAAACAATCGTTTATATTATATATTGACAAATTCTCGAAACATGCATTATGCTTCACATTAACAGATAGAAACAGCAAAACAATTGTTGATAACATTCAACAGTTCTTAGCAGTCAAAGGAAAAATTCAGAAATTCGATAATGAATTTAACAATTCAAATGTTACGGTATTTCTAAAAGATCAACATAGTTGATCGATGAGAAATGGCCAATAATTATACAAATGGCAAGAGCCATATTCTACTACAATAATACTTATCATTTTACTATAAAATATACACCATTCGATGTACAAACAAAAAGGTTGATCATAGGGAATTATACAATCGTTATTAAAACAGAAAATTAACATAATAGAGAAAGTAAATAATAAAAGAGAGCATTACATAGAAAAACAGGGTTTTATAAAAACCTTAGACATATGGAACACGCAAAATTTATAAAAAAATCCTTAAGGAATGTCCATGATATAAATATTAATAGACCTTTAAAATATTCTGATATTCCAGGTTCTAGTTTTGTTTCTCATTCTTTGTCAAATGGTGACATTGGCAAACATCGAAATTCCTCATTAAATTTGTGGTGGAAATCCCTATCGACTCTTGAAGTATGAATAATAGGAAATAATTGTATAATAATACATGCAATATATGAAAATTAAATAAAAATTTAAATAAGGGATATGTGAAATATAAGAATCCAGGAGTTTTCTCTAACAAGGGCGGGAGGAGTTATGTACCCTCAATCCGACCCTGTTCTTAATGCAGCTGTCTCTCTTATGTCGAGCTCATTACCCTTGTACTAATCCGTTTTTAATCGTTATCCGTTCTATGTATCAGTTAGAAAACATAGAATAAGAAATCATAAAATATATTGTAAGTAAATATGAACAGTTAGGTTTAAGTGCATTAAAGTAAATAAATATGAGCAGCTGAATTTAGATTTAGAATAAGGTATATAATAGACTGAAAAATTTGTAGAGTTAGTCTGAAGACATTGTTCACATAAATCGTGGGCGCCGAACTTCTGATGATAAAAACAAAATTCATCGTTAGTCCTCTCGCTACCAGTACGATGGTTGGAAGATCATAAAGGTGATCGTGATGCTTTCGCAATGTTTTTTAACTTCTTGACATTGGATTCTAGCTTGTAGAGAGAATGGACTAGCGCTTGCAAAGTTGTGTTTATGTCACCTGTATGAAAGAGTACCTCCACTGACTAGATCAAACTTATCAATGTCTTCTATAACGTTACTAAGATGGAACTGTATTTTGACATACGCCCGGCAATCTCAACAGATTTAGATTTGCTTTTAGAATATTCACTTAGTCGGGGTCACCACTTTAGTAAAACAAACAAAGGTTTATTTATTTACTAGTTTTATATTTCTTCGGTTGAGAAATAGAGATGATAATTGTCTATCTTTTGTATCGATCTTTCAATCGATAAGCAAAGTTATCGACAGGTGGTGGATAGTGTTGCTTCTATGTATTTGTTTTAGAATATTTCTTAATTCGAGCGGCGTCTTTTTATTCTAACGGGATTATAATGTGTGTGTGTGTTTTGTGAAAAAAGTGATACAAAATGTTCTTATGATTGTGTACTATATGTATGTATATCTTGAGCTCGGGGCTGGGCTCTAAGCTACCGGGGGGGTCGGCACGTTTGTGGATCGCCGGACGGCCTAAGATATTAGGTTAGCTGCGAATAAGTCTTTGATAAATAAGCAGTCCCCGGCAATGAGCGGCAGAAATGGAGGATGCGGTATAAGACCCAGCATGCCCGTTGATATCTCTGCGACAAGGTGAGTAAGCACCGCCTTTCAATAGGTGCCCCCTCACTTTGCATATGCACGGTGAACACAAAAATCTAGGAGCGTTGGACTTATAATGAGCGGTTACCCTGGTCAGCGTCTGTTCCATGTTAGGAGCGGCTGAACGCAACGCGATCGTCGGCCGGCGGGCCATTAGGATTGATTCCAGTACTATCCTGATTATGGCATACTGAAATACGAAGCAGATAGCGCTGGGCTGGGCCAGTGAATCCCTATAACCTGAGTAAGCGGAGTGAAATCTAGTTGAAATGGCTTATAGAAAGGTTCACTGCTTCTTCCGTCCTATTAAAACTTGGCTAATCTCGCGATACGTTCAATGTTTGTCGCCACTTATGTGGCCGCGTAGGCTGGGTTGAGATGACTCCCCACTAGTTCCGGTTTAAAGTCTGGTACTGAACATTGCTCCCCATAAGGGACAGTGTCAACCCTCGCATGGCCTCCCTGTTTACATAGATAACCATGAGACCTACGGAAACTACGCGCACATACGGAGATAGCGGTCGTGAGTTTGGACCCTTAAAGCATGGACAAGAATGACTAAACTATTAAAAACCAGGAGAGTGATATGCAATCAGCAGTTGAAATCGAAGCTTTCATGAAGAGCTCTGTCATCCGTAGGTCACCAGTTTACGCACAACCGTCAGGTGATAAGGTGGCAGCACGCATCGCCGCTGTATCAAAAAGGACACCGCAAGCACAGCCGGACCTGTACAGCACGCCGATTGCATAAAGTGGCGCACCTGAGCGTACAAAGCCGACAGTGGAAACGCCAATGACACGGCATCCGGTAGGTTTGGGAGCAGCAACAAGCAAGCAACCAGCAGGCAACCTGCTCAGAAATAAAATGACGGCTCTGGAAATGAAATAGATTCTCTCTTGGAGTATTACAAGGACCGTAACAATAATGTGCACCATGAAATTAAAAAGATTGGATCGGTGATTAAGAGAATGCACATCGAAGCCAAATCAAAATCAACGAAAAGGGCAAGGGCAAGGACCAGCCCCAGGGCAACAGCGGCAGGAGACATCACCTTGGTGCCGAATGCGCGATCACCAGCGGCAAAAAAAAGCGCGAGTCGCAAAGCCGAAAAGCTGAAGTGGCAACAATCACAAACAAAGAATCCGGCTGGAATCTTGTTAAGGAGAAGAAAGACAAGAAGCCGAGGGCACTAAGGGCAAGGCCACATGCAATAATATAATAAGGCTGAGCACGCCTCGTATGCAGACATCCTACGGAAAGTGAAAACCTCAGATTCCCTCAGGTCCCTTGGAGAAGATGTCAAAGCAATTCGGCGTACGGCTAAGTAGGAGCTCATTATTGAACTGAAGAGTGTGCCTGACGAAAGGACGTCTGCCTACCAATCAGCGATCAAGGATGTGCTCAAAGAAACCGCAAAAGTGAAGGTCAAAACACATACTGTGACATTGCCGTGTAGAGACCTAGACGAAGTTACGACGCCAGAGGAAATTTGCGAGGGACTCCACACGCAGTGTAAAATTAGGAGCCCTGAGGTATCGGCAGTGAAGAACCTACGAACGGCCTACAGCGGTACACAGACGGCATTTATTGCCCTTCCAGCGACCGAGACTAAAAAGGATTTAGAAGCGCAACGTATCCGTATTGGATGGGTCTTGTGCAGAATAAGGGAAGCCGTCTCCCCAAAACGGTGCTGCAGATGCTGGGGGTTTGGGCACCTAGCAGTAAACTGTAGGGACCATGTAGACAGATCCGGACTCTGCAGAAAGTGTGGCCAGGAAGGACACAAGGCAGCAGCATGCTGGAATCCATGTGCGTTTTGTGCAACGGGGAACACGCGGCCGGCAGCTATAAATGCCCGCTGGTCAAAAAGGCGCGTAGAGAAGAGCGTTGATGAAAATTATACAGCTTAACCTGAACCACAGCGCGGGCGCACAGGATCTATTGCGAAAAACCATGCAGGAGCACTGCGTTGATGTTGCGCTGCTTTTCGAGCAATACAAGAACATCGATGACTTCTCCTGGTTATCTGATGGCTCAAATAAGTCGGCCATATGGACTATGAGGAATGCAATGCCGCAGAATAAAATGAGATGCGTACAAAATGGTTTCTTACTACTACTTTCTATCCCACGCCACTTTCCCCCCCAGAGCCCCCGCGAGCTGGGGTCCATTAAAAACCGAACAAGACTGGGTATCGACCACAAGTCACTTCGGTGCTGAACTACTGAAGATTAGTAACATGCAAAAGAAATTAATAGACTACTATACGGCAACAGACCTAATGTCATCAGCAATTTATACTAATCATAAAGCACTATAAAGATAAATTTAAATAAAGTGTGCGAAATTAAGTTAAATAGTTAAAATAATACTATGTGTTAAGGAGAGTTAAGAGATTAGATGTTAGATGATCGGAAGAAATAGAATTAGATACAAGGTAGTAGTATAGATTACAAGATTGACATAAAACACGAAAAGGATCATGCTGCAAATAAGTAGTCTTACATGTACCAACAAGTATAGGAGAATAATTCCATGTAACCCGAGAAGGAACATTAAAATTAATACTACCAAGCAAGAAAGGGGAAAAGATGCAGCCTACAATTAGATTGTGAAAGAATGTGACACCAAGAGTCCTTCTGCGACTGGATAATGTCGGGAGACGAATTAGTTTAAGTCGGCTTTGGTAAGATGGAATGTTTATATTGGGATCCCAGTGTAAGTGACGCAGTGCAAAAAGCAAGAATTGCTTTTGAACAGACTCAATACTATCACTATACTTTTTAAACTGTGGATCCCATACACATGAAACATATTCAAGTATTGGCCTAACCAAAGAAGTGAATAATAATTTGGTGGTGTAAGGATCATTAAACTCTTTAGACAAACATTTAATGTATCCTAAAACACCTCTAGCTTTACATGTGATACAAGAAACATGCGACCCAAAATGCAGCTTTGGATCCATCAACACACGTTCTAGAGTGTGATCATTAATGTGGTAGATTTTTACAATTAAATTTTTACGGTAAAAGGACATTATTTTACATTTGTCACAATTAAGCGAAAGATAATTTTTGGCGCACCACTGAGATAAGGAATCAAGATCTTCTTGAAGAAACATTTGTTGGACCGGAGATAAAATAGATAAGCATAACTTAACATCATCAGCGTACATTAAGACGTTAGAATGCTTTATGGCAGATGGCAAATCGTTTATAAAAATATTTAATAATAATGAGCCTAGGTGGCTACCCTGAGGGACACCAGAAGTTACACAAATAGTCTTAGATATAGCTGTTTTAAAAATAACTCTTTGGGTTCTGGAAGTTAGATAGGATGTAATTCAATTAACTAACTTGGGAGGAAAACCCAAGGTATTCAGTTTTTTAAGGATTACGAAATGACAAACACTGTTAAAAGCTTTTCTAAAATCTGTATAAATGACATCCATTTGATGTTGTTGTGAAAAACTACAATTAACCAACGAAGTAAATTCTAATAAGTTGGTTGTAGTTGAACGCTTCTTGGTGAAACCGTGCTGCGAAGTACTTAATAAAGGAAGAACGCTATGCTTCACCTGATCGGTGATTATCACCAAACAAATTCAAACAATTTCGGAATAGCGCAAAGCTTAGCTATTCCTCGGTAATTTGATATATTAGCTCTGCTGCCTTTTTTGTGGAGGGGGATTATATAGGACTGCTTCCAAATATTAGGTAATACAGATGTACTCAGAGATAAGTCAAACAATTTGCAGATTGGTCTATGCAAAGCATCAGCACATTGCTTTAGAATACAACTAGGTACATCATCTGGTCCTGGTAGAAACGTTAATTTAGAAGATTTTAAATATTGTAATACTGTATCACAATCAATAACTGGCATATTAAATTGATTAAATTGATGAATATGATATGGGTGTGGACTAGTGCAATCATTATTGAAATTTGTGTAAGTGCTTTGGAAAAAGTTCGAAAAAAAATGGGAAATTTCTCCATCTCTGCAACATTCAACACCATTTAATTTCATACAGGATGGGATATATCCAACATGCGCTTCATGTTAATAAAATTATAAAACTTTTTAGGATCTCTTTTAATATCCTCTTTGATATGTGTCACGTATGACTGATAGCAGAAAATGTTTAGGTGTTGAAAATTATAGCGGGATATAGCGTATTTAGTATAATCAGCAAACAAACCGGACCTTTTAGATTTTGTAAATAGTCTATTTTTTAAATTCTTTAATTTAATTAAATCACGAGAAAACCAAGGTGGCGTATGTGGGTTATATTTCAGTTTAATTTTCGGAACACATAATTTGAAATGATTTTTCATAGTTGTATAAAAAAACTTTGCAGCTAGTTCAACATCATCACATGAATACAAATAAGACCAGTTAGTGGCTGTAAGAAGAGAATTTAGCTTAAAGAAGTCAGTTTGTTTAAAGCAGAAAACACGTCTTGACGTAGAAAGCAAATTAGAAGGATTATTGGAACGAAATCCAAACCCATTCAGAAAGATGTTTAATTCCAAAGCATCCTCTGGAGTGGAAAGAGGATTACTTCGAAACAAGGAAACATTGCTGAAGGGAAAGATCCAGTAATGAGTCGACAAACTCACAGCTTACTGATGATATTACAAAATTACAATTATCCGAGGCTGTCCAAGAAATATTTGGAAGATTAAAATCTCCCATGATTAAGACCTTATCAGTATCTTTGATAAAATACAGAACTTTCTTAATAGCTGTCAGATGTGATAAGTAAACAGTGTCATCAGAAGCAGGTGGGATATAGGAACATGTAGTAAATAAATTAGAATTGGAAAATGAAATCTTTACACAAATAAACTCAATGTCATCAATATTATCAATAGACACCAAGTCAGAAGAGTAAGAAGTTCTAACAGAAATCAGAACTCCACCACCAACGCGATCAAATCGATCTTTCCTAAACGTTAAGTAATTATTGTTAAACAATTCGGAATTCAGAACATCTGGACGAAGCCATGTTTCTACAAACACAATTACATCTGAATGAAAAGAGAAACTATTAGTGAAAAGTCTATTCACTTTAGAGTTTAAGCCTCTGACATTCTGAAAATGTATGATCAAACTGAGGTTAGATGGATCCATAGGAAGGGCTCCTTGAGGGCGACTAGAAATCAGTTTTTTGTAGACTTTGTTGGGGGAGTTTGGCAATGACACCAGTGTTTGCACATTTTTTAAAGTTATATTCGTGAACAACACAGCTGACCGGCCAAAAGTTCGGACCTAACAGTTCACTACAGTATTTAGGGGGAACGGATATCTTAAAAGACGAAATTGTCCTTTTAAAAGAAAATTTAAACTCGATGGTATTCACATTTGTAATTGTTGGCAGTTTAGATAGAATGTAGTGATTAACATCGGAAGTATCTTCAGTTAACGTAGACACAAAAATAGATTTAGAAGGAGGAACAGCGACAAGTTGCTGAGGACCAATTGAAGCTTGAGGGTTTGAGCTAGTAGGTGCTATTTCTGCCGCAACATGCTGCACAACAGATGCATAAGAATTCTTATGAAAGTTCACCGGTAGTTCCATCTGCCCCATTGGTATAGTAAAAGTAGGTGAAGGTATAGAAATAATGGGGGTAGGTGTAGAATTAGTGGAACTTATCATTCAAGCACCGAAAGTCTTTCGCTAGATCATTGTAAGCATTACGCATTAACGTAACAGATTTACGAAAGTCTATCTCATCAGACCGACAATTTGGACAAGACCAGCGAAGGCCGATATTTTGATCAATAATATCGGCAATTCTTCCATTGATATCCGCACAGGCAACATGGGCCGCATTATCACACAACCAACAAGCTACAGTGCGGCATTTAGGAGTAAATGATTTATTTTTATACGTCATAATACAACAATGCATTTCTAATTAAAAATATAAATGTTTAATATAATTAAAAAACAAAAATGAAATTTAAAAGAAAAATGTACACTTTCCGAAGGCTTTGTGCTAAGTATAAGATGAAATGTAAACCAAAACCAGTTTGAGAGCAAACCAAAAAACAACAAAATGCACAGAAACAAGACCAAGAATTTATAAACGCTAATTTAAGGAAAATTTGTATTTACAAAATTCCAAAAAGTTTAAAATGCAATGCACAATAAGTAAAAAAATAAGTTGATACGTAATTATGTTTTCTACAAACAAAATATTTCGCGCAAATTAATTTAAATTTCACTGCACACAAGAAAAAAAGAGTATTTTTATAGGGAGAAAGAATGAAAGAGAATTAAAATAAAAAAAAAAAATTTACTTACAACGATAAGCACTGGAAAAGCAACAAAAAACAAACAAACAGAGCAAAACCAAAGATTAAATAAATGATAATAATTAAATAATTTAAAACTATTAAAACTTATGCACCACTAGCTAACCCGAAAACACGATCAAATTAATATTGTGCACTATTATAAAAACAGTATTAATTACAAATTGAAGTATAAAAAAGTAAAAATTTAAATATTTGTTAGAATAAAAATAAACACATCCGCTCTCTTTGAACTACAGATTATTTTCACCTGGATAAAGGCGAAAGACATCTACCTTTTTAGTTGCTAAGCTCCACCGAGCATGAATGCGGACGAATTCCAGCGAATGCTGGCAGCCCTAGTAATGGAAGCTCGTGACAAACACCCACTCCTTATTGCTGGTGATTTCTAAGCGTGGTCTACTACCTGGGGACGTGCGCGAACGAATCAACGAGGCGCAGTCCTGCTGGAAAGCATGGCGTTGCTGGACCTTGAATTGCTCAATGTGCCCGGCCAATGCACCTTTGAATCGGAAAGAGGTAGTTCCATTGTAGACTTGACTTTTGCACAAAATGTAGTAGCACGCAACGCCAACTGGATCGTTAGCTCTACATACACCCACACTGAACGAAACTCAAACTTGGATAGCACGGAAAAAGGGCTGGAAGAAACAAGTTTTCGACGCCGATTTAATATGGTCTAGCAAAATGGTCAGCGTCAAGAAGCCACTTCGGTGTTGAACGGGTTCGGGATACAAAACTGTCATGCAGAAATTGAAAGGTCCGAGAGCCCCATACTAATGCAAGACGTGGTCTCGACGCTATTCCCTCGTCAAGAAGAAACAATACTCTATCAGGACCAGTGCGCGAATGACATCCCGGAAGTCACCACGCAAGAAGTGCGGCACATTGCGGATAAGAAATCTCCGGGCCCAGATGGTTTCCCAAACATTTCGTTGAAAGCAGCGATTAAGGCAGCACCGGAACTGTGTGCCAAAATCTACGACTCTTGTCTCAAGGAAGGCGTGTTTCCTAAACCCCGGAAACGACAGAAACTGGTGCTGCTACTGAAACCAGGGAAGCAGCCAGAACAACCATTGTCGTACCGCCCTTTGTGTATGCTAGACACTCTGGGCAAAATACTGGAGTGCATCGTCTGTGATAAATTGCAGGATCACCTATAGAAACCTGAAGGGCTCTCTCCAAATCAATATTGCTTTAGGAAAGCATGATCAACTCTGGACGCCGTTAAAGTCGTTATGAATATTGCCCGTGAACCCAAGAGCTGGATATAAAAAACGCGTTCAACTCCACAAGTTGGTCGCAGATCATGAGTGCGCGAGCTACTTCAAAAACAGGATGGAGTAAAAACGTACACAGTAACTGGCAGCGTACCCCAGGGCTCGGTGCTGGACCCTACGCTTTGGAACGTTATGTACGACGGCATTCTCAAACTCGACCTCCCGGAAGACACAACCCTCGTTCGATATGCAGATGATATCGCGATGGTTGCAGTGGCAAAGCACCTTGACACTTTGCAGGTGCTATGTAATTACGCTATCTCGAGAGTGAGACGATGGCTCAAAAACGCAAAGCTCGAGCTGGCTGCACAAAAAACGGAGGTTGTTCTCTTGAGCACTCGGCAGGTTCGTGAAGAGCTAACGATCACGGTGGGCGAACACAACATTTCCTCCCAGCCGTACTTAAAGTACCTGGGTGTACTTATTGTCTCGCGGATGACCTTTAAAGAACACCTAAAGACAGTCAGCGACAAAGCCGCACGGATAAATGTTGCGCTAACCAGACTGATGCCTAAAATTGGTGGCCCTCGAGCAAGCATGCGGCTACTCTTGTCATCGGTGATAAGCTCAGTGATTCTGTATGCTGCGCCGATCTGGGCACGAAGATATCATACTTTAAAAACATAAAGCGCACATAAAGACTCTGTGCTCTGAGGGTAGCCAGTGCTTACCGCACTGTCTCAGACGATGCCATTTGCGTCGTAACAAGGAAGATCCCTATCGACCTGCTCGCGTGTGAAATGGGGCGACTGTACAGCGGCACAGGCCACAGGCCATCAATTGCGATAAAACAAGAAGAAGAAGGCGCACAATTTCTGTGTGGCAGCAATGATGGGATCAATCCGAGAAAGGGGGCTGGACGTATAAATTGATCCCAAATATCGGGGCGTGGATGAACCGAAATCATGGAGAGGTTGATTATAATCTCACGCAGTTGCTAACCGGACATGGCTGCTTCAGAGAATACTTATACAGGTTCCACCGCGAAGACGACCTGTATTGTCCAATCTGCCCAGTAAAGCCAGAAAGTGCCTGTCACGTGCTGTTTCATTGCCCACGGTTCATCAATGAGCGAACTGAACTTGACCAGCATTCGGCGAAGAAGTGACGGAGTCAAATCTGGTCACACATATGTGCGAGGATAGCAGAAAGTGGAATGCGGCAGGTGCAGCAGCTGCGAACATATTGGATACACTGTGGTACACGGAGAACGCACGGAGATCTACTGAACGAGCTGTAGGAGTTTCGCGACAAGCAATGGATATCATTGCCCCCGGACTCGGACAGTATGACTAAAACTAACGATTGAGTAGTAATATACTCACAACGGCCTCCCGACGCACTACCTAATCGGTGAAGTTCTGGGAGGACTAACCATCGGACATGAGTCCCACACTACGGCTACGGCCACAGGCTTTCGATGCTTCCCTTCCTCGGCAAGAAAAAAAAACTCATTGGTGAAGTAAAAATACATAAATATTGCTGCAAGATTCACTATATAACAATAGGTGGCGTTTAGGGTCGCCAAATGAATATAGCTAAACTAGTTTCCCAGCTAACTATAATAAAATTAAACATTCTTTAATGTCACAGATTAATTCGTATTTATTTATTTAGGTATTTGACCAACTGTCGAGTAGCGTCGTCTGTAAACAATTAATCTCGTCCGCAGGAAACCAAAAGATACAGAGTTGCTTTTTTCAGTGTTTGTAATGAATATCAATCACTATTGGTCATGGTCATACGCCAGAGGGCGTAGCCCTTTCCGCCAAAGCTACTCCCCCCTCAGTGTGTACACATTGATGATCCATGCTTGTTGTTGTAGACCTGAAATTGAAAATCCTTTGTTAGTGAACGTAACCTTGGGCTTCGCAGCCTGAGAGGATCGCGAGTACGTTCGCACAGCCTTTGTCCCTGAATCCGGGTCTCTAATACCGATATATTGTGCGTCTTTCCATTGATGTCAATAGCAAACAAACGGTCATTGATGCGTTCTGTTATTCTGTATGGGCCGGTGTATGGTGGCTCCAGTGGCTGTTTGACAAGGTCACTGCGCAGGAAGACATGACCGCACGTAAGCAAATCTTTCAGGATAAACATAGAATTGTGAATTGTGTAGTGATTAGCATCCGGAACATCGAATTTGCCGTATCTGTTCCTTAAATTTGTGTAGAAATTGCGTTGGAAAAGTTGATTCATCTGTATGTGTGAAGAATTCGTTCATATAATATTTCTGCCGCAGATGCGTTGATGTCTTCTTTGAAGTAAGTTCTCAAACCCAAAAGCACTGATGGAAGAATTTCTAACCATGGAATAGAACAATTTCACATCAATGTAGCCTTGAGAGAACGATGCCATCTCTCTATCATGCCATTGGATGCTGGATGTTATGGAGATGTACGAATTCGTTGTGCTCCTACCATTTTCGAAAGTGCTAGAAACAAGGCCGATTGGAATTGTGTGCCCTGATCAGTTGAGATTGTTTTTGGTGCACCAAATCTGGCAATCCAAACTCGATAAAACGCTGAGGCAACTAATTCGGCTGAGATGACTTTTAGCGGAACTATTTCAGGCCATCTTGTAAATCTATCGATCATTGTCAAGCAATCCTTGTATCCATGATGCTCCGGAACTACTATAAAGTCAATGTGCACATACTCACGCTGGTCAAACATACTTGTTGTGAATTTGCTTGAGTGATGCTCGTTTGCCTGGATGCGATAGTCTGTGAATTCCTTCGAAAATGCGTCTACGTAGAGGTTAAGGAATATATGGACGTAATGTTGTAGTAGATGCATCACAGTGAACCTCGATATCAGGTGGTAGTTTGATGAGTTGTAATTTCAATGAGGTACCAGTAAGATGTTGTTGAATTTCTTCATCTTCTTGTTGAGATGCTTGTATGTCTTTCAAAGATACAGTCACTGGCATGTCGATTTTATTTATTCTTGACAACGTATCCGCTACCACATTGTTACGTGCCAGACACATGTAATATCTTCATAACTGGCGGCTGGAGAGCTTGTGGGGACTATAGAAAGCTTAATGCTTGTACACAACCTGACAGATACCCAACATCATTGTTAGATAATATCAGCGTGCGACTGCATGGCAAATCTTTTTTTTTTCCAAAGTTGACATACAGAAAGCATATTACAACATTCCAATGAACCCTGAAGACATTCAGAAGACAGCAGTTAACACACCCTTTGGCCTGTTTGAGTTTGTGGTGATATCATTTGAGCTTAGAAATGCCACTCAAACGTTCCAACGATACATGGATTATATTTTCAGACATAATGACTTTGTATTTTGCTATCTTGACGCCATCCTAGTTTTTTCAGAAGATAAAGAAATACACGTTAAAAATCTGCAACACGTTTTAAAAAATTTACAAGAAGCTAATTTAACAATCAATGCTTCTAAATGTGAATTCGGGCAACAAAAACTCACATATTTGGGTCATTCGATTTTATGCAACTGCATTAAACCTCTTCAAGACAGAGTGGTAGGAATTCGGAACTATCCACAACCAAGAAACTTAGTCGAACTATGACGTTTCCTTGGTACACTCAATTTTTTCCTCAAATTCATTTCTCAAGCAGCAAAGGTACAGGCATTACTAAGTGGCTTGTGCAAAGATTCGAAGAAAAATGACCAAACGCCAATAATTTGGACCACTGAATTAAGAAAAGCTTTCGCATTATGTAAAACAAGTCTTACGAAAGAAACTCTCTTAACTTTCATAGAACGAAATGCACCACTCATTTGACTACTGATGCTTCTGACCTTTCAGTAGGTGCACATCTACAACAGATATGTAACAAACAAATCAAACCAATCGCATTTTTGTCATCAAAATTAAAACAAGCTCAAAAAAATTACAGTGCGTATGATAAAGAGAGTGGCGTCGTCTGCAAGCGATTGATCTCGTCCAGAGGGCGTAGCCCTTTCCGCCACATGAATTTCTGTACAGCGCCGTCTGTGGTGAAGTAGTTGAACATATAATTATTGCTGGACATGTTTATTCATGAACACTTTTGGGTTTTCTTTCATTTGGGAAATCCCGTGAGTAACACACTAATTGTTTATGATGCTTGGGTAAATAGAAGACCGATCCTTTTTCTGATTGCTTATGATGTTTAGGTAAATAGAAGACCGATTCTTTGTCTGAGTTCCTAATTACCTGCTCGTAATTACATCTGTTCTCTAAATAAGGGTTTTTTCCTTTGTTTTGAAACCTTTGGGAACCGGTGTGGATCGCCGATGATAGTCAGTCGGCACAAGAAGTAATGTAGAAATATTTATTGTTGTTGTTGATGTAAAAGAGTTAATAAAGAAATAGTAGTTGCTGTTGTTGAATTAATTCTTAAAGAACTGTTGTTATTGTAATTGAATTGAAAGATAAAGGCCATTGGGTTGTTACAAAACCCATGGTCATTCATGCTTATTTATGAATACTTTTGAGTTTTCCTTCATTTGGGAAATCCCGTGAGTAACAAAATAATTGTTTATGATGTTCATAAATGGGGTATTATGAAGCGCCTCTGTCGCGTTTTTTTTTTTTAGCGATCTTGAATTATCATGTTGGTTAGGTATTGAATTCCTAACTACCTGCCCGTAAATATATCTGAACTCTGAATTAGGAGTTTTCCTTTGTTTTGAGTTTTCTCTACTTTTTGTATCCCTTTTGTAGCCTTAACCGTAGCGCTATTGCGGTAGTAGCCATGTTTATTCAAGGACATCTTCATTTATGAAATCATTTGTACCTAAGACTATGAAGTCCACAAAAAAATGTTATGTGTTCTTGTGACCAACATTTATATATTGTAAAAAAAAAGAAAAATAAACTGGTTAAAAACAATATGACCAGATCATTTACATTTTCGCCAATCTAAACAGCGGCAATAAACTGTACATCAACATCTGAAGGAGCTCTACCGACCTATTCTCAAGGCGGTGACAAAAAATATTGTATATATGTTAACGCCTAACATCCATTTAACTCGCTGTTAATTGTTTTTCGCGGTGTAAAGGAAAGCTCTTACGCAAACAATCAAACAATTTAACATCATTTGCTGAGGAGGTATTAATTTGTTTGTGAGAAAAAATGTTAATTTATGTGTACTGTTATCGCTCTGTAAAATGGGTAATCTTTCGATTTGTTGATTTCTCGCGGAATTTTTGGAATATAATGAAAACTATGCAAAAAGGAAATGTGTTAAATCATTGCGTGATCATAGTGATCCATTTTCAATGCAGGACAGAATTACTCGGAGAACCATTAAAGACACCTGTTTTCATTTTTGTATAATATTTTTTTTTTTTTAAATAATTAATATTTCCAACATAATTTCATTTTCTTTAAGTTGGCAAACCTGGATAGACTTATGTTTACAGACTGGTAACATACACTTTACAGATTATTACAAAAACAGATTTTTTAAAAACGCAGCTTTCAACTTGTGCGAGAATCGCAAAAATGATAAAAGCTTTTTTTATATGAGGTGTCAACGCAAAAACAACGAGAATAGGTCGGCTAGTACCAAAGAGAAAATCAGAAAGTGATAGAGGTCCAAGAAACATCGGAATGCGATTAAAAGAACCAATTAATTTTATTACATGCGGCGATGGTAAGACGTATACATTTCAAAGTTAAAAAGAAGATTTGTTACTAGAAGAGTTCTACAAAGAGGCCTTTAATTCCATAATATCATTGATGGAGCTGAATCTTGTAGAGCTAACTGCCTACAAGATTAAATTCATTCTATCAGCCAAATATTTTAAAGAAAATGGAGAAAATGGATCATTAAAAAAAATCTCACATCAAACCAAAACCTCACTAATTACAATAGATAATGCAGGATGTTTTTGAGGGTCATTTAGTCCATATATCGAAAAAAAATGGTAAGTTTTACGGAAAAATAGCAGTTGGAATCTTTTTACAATATTGTGTGTTGAAATGAATATTAACAGATATTCAATTATGAAAAGAAATGAGATATGTTTGAATAATTTAAGTAATTTAATTTCAAGCAGTTTTAAGAGTCGAATAAGAACATATTCATACCAAGATAAGAAGGAGGAGCAGCTATTACCAGAGGAGTCTTTCAAAGAGACCTCTAATTCCATAATACTATTGATTGAGGAAATTCTTGTAGATCTTACTGCCTACAAGATGAATTTATATTTAAAAAAACGGTAGACAATAAAATACAGCAAACATTCTCACATCAATCCAAGATGTTAGTGGTAACAAGACTTAAAAATGCTCAGACAGTTTTCTTGAAGCAGTCTGAACAAATATTTACAAAAATGTTTGAGCTTCAAGAAAGAGATAGTGGTTGGGCACTCACCAAAATCTTGTATCTTGAGATTAAAAGTTGAATTAATAAAAAAAGGAAGTATTTTAGTTATCATGTAATAAATTGAATTGGAATAACTTTTCAATTAGATAGGAAAGTCTGTCATCAAATTAAACATTAATACTGCAAAGAAATTACCATTTACCAAATCAGTTTTTATCATTCACCACGCGATCAAACTGTTCTTTTGGTTCACAAACAGCTGTTTGTTTGTTCACAAACCAATTCTTTTCCCATTTACCAATACTGTTTTCTGTTGTAGTCGAAGTTGATCAATGCTTCCTACGATTTCATACATTTCAACTTTTGTGTTTTGCCGCACGATATCACCAAAAGTCGATTTGCAAGATAACTCCGTTTGTCTGCTTCCAGCTTAAGTCTGTTGCTGCTGGAGGAGGAGGGGAACATTCACTTTGTTTGGATACAAAATTCGTCAAGGTAAATATAAAAAAAAAATATTTGTTTCTTCCTTTTTATTCTTTTGCAATACTTGCTTGGCGTACACACATGCTGATAGGAGGAATTCACAACACAAGATGGAATGTGGGAAGATCGTCACGATTCTACCGAGGGCAAACAAGTCTATTTTAGAATTTAGAAATTATCACCGTAGTTTAGATGTACCCTTTATTGTTTATGCCTATTTTGAATGTATTCTTACCCACGGCAAACTCTCTTTGTTAAGCCCTGCACGTGGATGCCGACCGGGCAATGCACAACATACTTTTCTTAACATGTCCGTAACGCATTATGGCACCGGCAGATCAAGGAAATGTGATGTCTAGCTAAGACTGGTGGAATGTTTCTTAGGAAAAAGTGAAGCGATATTACCAGTCATGCCAAGAGAGCCTGGCGGATAGTCATAAAACGCTAGGGGTAGGATTCCTGAACCAAAAAACCATAAACAAGTTCAAAAAACTAGCAACGTCGCGCTAGGATATTTGCCCAAATGTCGGTGGGAGTAGCACCCGCGATCAGCGGTATTACTTTTGAAGTGGTTGTGGCTGGTTCAGCTGCAGATCTCAAAAAAATCCGAAAGGTGCTTGCAAGAAAGGGCCTCGGATCAAGCCAAGTAAGTAGGGGCTTAAATCGAAATCGCAATATAAAACCAGGTCGAACAAACATCGCTAATAAAAGGCAACGCTCCACGGAGAGTGATAGAGGGAAAAGACGGAAGCAAAAAGAGGAAGTTGCCAACTCGCAAATACCATCGACATCAAGAGCGGTGGCAGGGGTCAATGAGGTTGCAAAATGACTTCTGATCGTAGCACTTATTGACTTATTGATGCAATGCGTCTTTTCCAAAGGCAAAATCCCGACATGTCGACAATCGATTGGAAGGTGTTGTATGCGACCAAGCAGGCAGATGCCAACACAAGGTTTGGCGTGGGTTGTACGAAGTGGGTACCTACTTATCAAAAAACGCTATCCCAAAGACGACAATAACAACACACTAAGAAAGGGATAGCTCGAAGAGCCATCCTTGAGATCTACCTAAATCTAAGAGCCGGTGAGGGTTTGGGTAAGCTGGACGAAAGATCCAACCCCATGAGGATACCAGAAGCGAATGCTGAAGGTTCTTCAAATAAATCTACACCGTAGTAAAATGGCCTCAGCCGAGCTTCTCCTTAAAATTGAGGGCAACGACGTGGCTTCAGCCCAGGAGCCATGGATCGCTTCGAGTAACATAGTCTCTGGGCTAAAGTCAACATATACATTCCGAGCACCATTAGCAAGGAAAGAATAGCTACAATGGTAAGGAAAACTATAAAATCTTATCTGTTAACATCTCTCTCCACAGATGACTATGCCGCATGACGCAGACGCACCACCGGCAGGGCTTTAATGGTTGGTGGATACAGCCCGTTGTCTTAGGGGCAAACGCAAATGCTCACCTCCTAAAATCCAAAATCGAGGATAAGAACCAACAGCATAATTTTCCTTAATTAAAATCATTCAAAACTACATACAACAACAACACACCCGCAATTAATACAGTTGCATTTTCGCTCTTCTCTTCAATCATATGTGCTCATGCAGTGAGCGAATTTCAAGAATACCTTTAATTTTACCCTACTCGACGCCGATCTCGTGCGTGTGCATGTCGCTGAGACTTTGCTGGTCTATGTCATATAAATCAATACAGTATTTAACTCAATTATTTAAATTATTAATTATCATATGCTTTCAAAACTAATATTGCTTCTTGAACTATCACTATGAACTATTTCAGATGTTCCTTATGTTTCATTCCTTACGTACCGATATCTTACTCATACTTGCATATATGTATAAAAGAAGAGCGAATGAACGAACACGTGAAGCATACAGTCGCCTTTATCTTGGGTCACGCTGACATATCTTGTTATATTTTTTATATGGTGCCGAAACCCGGGAATTGTCGGTATTCTACTATTGTGTTTGATCAGAAGAATACCTAACGGTCACATGTATCTAATCCATCTAAATAGCGTGTGAGAAAAATAATGGACCCAGTACGATCGTCGTATAGAACAAAGCAGTTTGGTCAGTTCGGTACTCTTGAAGTCGATTCCATCGCAAATACGAATCGAGTACCACAGAGTGCGTAAACGAGGAGAGCTCAAATCGAGATAGAAGCATTAGAAAATGCACAATTGTCCGGAGCTGATAACAACGATAAACGGGATAAAAGGGAATCGAAAAACACAAAAGTCAGTGGTGCAGGTACAGCCGTTGGTTTGTACTCAGCAAAACAGTTATCGGTAATAAAATGTTTATTTTGCAAACATGAGAATCATAGCACAAAATATTGCCGAGATAATTCGATGAGTGTAGAACAACGCAAGAAATTATTGCAAAGCGAGGGTTGTTGCTTTAGATGTGGTTAACCGAATCATACCTCGAGATTTTGTAAGAACCAGTACATACGCTGTTTAAACTGAAGCGGTCGGCACATGTCGCCTATGTGCGAAAATCATAACAAATTCAAAGGTAGATGATAACGCAAGATGAAACAGGTGTAGAAGAAGCAGCAACTACAACGCTTAGTAGAACAACGCAGACCTACGACAATAAAATTTATTTGCAAATAGCAAAGACGATAATAACGAGTGGACGTACTAAAGCGCTTACACGACTCATAATGGATAATGGTAGTCAATACACTTAAGTGACCGAAAGTTTAGCAAAACATTTGAAGCTCCCATTCGTAGGCAGTGAAAGATCAAGAATAGTCACTGTCGGGCAATCTAATCACAATCAACGTTCAATAAAATTAAAGCGAGTAATAATTAGTTTGCAAAGTCAATATTCAAACGAATAATTGAAGTTTACGCATCAGTTGTGCCGAATATATGTGAGGATGTCTTACCGTTGCCAAGTGTAACAAAACAAATAAATAAAAATATTGCTGACGACATCGTAGTGAATATTGAAATTTAGGGCGGCATAAATCTTTTAATCGGATAAGACAATTATTGGAAATTAAACTACGCCAATAGCGAAAACATTTCTAGTGAGGAACAGAAACGTTCTTTGGCTGCACTATACAGGGTCATCAAGGAAAAGCTCCCAGTGGAGAAATTTGTGTGTTTAACATATTAGAGCAACATGATGACTTTGACATTGAAACGTTTTGGAGTCTGGAATCTATCGGCATTGCATCATACACAGACGATAATGATGAGATACAAAAAGCTGATGTTCGCGAAATCGATGGGCGTTACTCTGTGTGTTTACCTTGGAAGATCAATAAAGATGATTTTGCATAACAACATGCAAAATGCTAAAGGCCGTCTCGTCAGTTTGACAAAAATAAAGAAAAACTGAGTGAGTACGATAAAGGTATGTGAGAGTTGCTGCAGGCTGGCGTAGCTGAAAAGATACCGGTACTAACGGATGGTCAGGGCTATTATATGCCGCATCACCCAGTTTATCATGAAGACAAAGAGACGACTAAAATGCTTATTACATTTGATGCTTCATCCAGCGAGCTTGGAATGGCCTCATTGAACGATCATCTCAGTCCAGGTAAAAATTTATTAACAGATTTGACTGCTGATATTGAGAAGGCTTTCCTGCAAATAGCAATATACGAATCGGAACGGGACTATCACAGGTTCCTGTGGTATGAATCGCTGCCAAGCAGCGAGAATTCTAAAATCGTAGAATATCGCATGGCACGTGTTACCTTTGGAGTAACATCCAGTCCGTTCCTACTGGCATCGACAATACAACAGCATTTGCAAAAGCAAGATTTAGAACATAAAACGGTTTGCGAGCTGATGCAGAAGTCCTTTTGTGTAGAGGACTTTGTGACCAGTGTATCGACTTAAAAAAAGCAGAAGCGTTGTATACCACAGCAAAAGATATCATGAAATGTGCTAGTTTTAATTTGCGAAAATGGAATTCCAACGAGCAAAGAATGAAACACCTATTTGATGGACAAGAAAGTAATCGTGCGATCGAGCAAAAGGTGATGGGAATCAACTGGAATACAAAAACAGACGAGTTAAGTATCGAAATGGAGTCCGTAGTGACATACATACAAAATTTAAGGCCGACAATACGAAATGTGATGAGGGCGATGGCAAGAATTTACGAAAAAAAAAAATCGTATTGCAAAGAATTTGGAAGGAAAATTCAGATTGGGACGCTAGTTTAAACGAGAAACTTTCTAACGAGTTCGACATATGGCGAGAAGATATGGCATACCTGAAAGAGTTTACCCTACCACGATGCCTGGTAGTATGCAACATCTCAGCATATGAGTTACATTTATTTGCGGACACCAGTCCAGCGGCTTATGGGGCGGTTGCTTATACTACACAAGAGAAATTAAAATGAATAACGAAATATTAACAACTTTTATTTGTTCAAAAAACAGGGTCATCCCGATTAAAGAAGATGGCACAGTTACTTTGCCTAAGTTTAAACTTACAGCAACCGTTGTTGCTTCAAGGCTAGCACACTACTTAAAGGAGAAGTTAGACCTCAATTTTCAGAAACATACATGTGGCAGCCAAAATCATCAGTTAAATCCAAAGTGGCTGCCAAAATCATCAGTTAAATCCAAAGTGGGTGATGATTTTGGCTGCCCATCTCCTACAATACTTCAAGGCTAGCACACTGCGTAAAGGATAAGTTAGACCTCAACATTTCAGAAACATACATCTGGTCAGACTCTAGTATCGTGATCAACTGGATTGTAGGAGATGGGCAGCCAAAATCATCAATTAAATCCAAAGTGGCTGAAATAAATAAGTTCACGAATGTCTACAGTTGGCGCCACTGCGACGGAAAATACAACCCAGCTGATCTGTTAATGCGCGGTATTACATCAAAGAAGCTACTACAATCCAATATTTGGAAACACGGACATTGGCTATTGAAGGCCAATGATTCTTGGCCGGTAGCGAAAACGACTCTCACGGTACGAGAACAACGTCAAATCGCAACGATTGAAACAGAAGGCGAACAATTGTTTCCTTTACAACTATATGGTTCATTACGCAAAATGCTACGAGTTACTGGATTTGTTTTACGTTTCATAGGATTTATAAAAGACAAGGAAAACTGTGTCGACAGCGGCACAAAGACAGCACACCAACTTTCTTTCGCAGAACTACAAAATGCCGAATTATACTGGATTAAATTTGTATAACGACAAGCGTTTCAAACAGAAGTTCATTCACTGGATAAGGGACAATCACAATCTATTTCACGATTGTCAAAAACTTTATGTCTGAATCCTAAAATGACAGATGGTGTGCTTCGACTTACTGGACGGTTGCAGAAGAGCCAATTTGAGAAACTAAATAACCCGATAATTTTACCCAAATAATCTTATTTTTCAGAACTTATAGTAAGAGACGCGCATCAGGTTAGAAATAGATTTTGGATAATACAAGGACGTCAATTAATTAAAGTCATGATACATCGATGCGTAATCTGCAAGAAGTTACATGGCAAGAGTGCGAACGAACCTTGGACAACGATACCCACTAACCGGATTTCTATGAGCAAACCTTTTGAAACAACTGGACTGGACTTTGCTGGGCCATTTTACGTTGCTTCTAATGATTCAGCCAATCTTCAAAAGAGGCGTTCATTTGGAACTAGCACCAGACATGAGCGTCAAAATCTGCATCGATGCCTTGCGGAAATTTATCACAAGACGAGGAGTAGTTAAAACAATTATATCCGATAATGCGAAAATCTTTAAGCGAACAAGTTTGGAATTGCGTAAACTGGAGCAGTTGATGGAAAATTCCGCAATACAAAATTTTGTAACAAAGAGCGGAATCAGCTGGAAGTTCATACCAGAACGAGCAGCTTGGTGGGTCGGTTTCTAGGAGCGTCTTGTGCGCACCGTTAAGGGATGTCTCAAGGCAGCTATTGGTAAAGCCAAACTCAACAAGAGCTATCTAGAGACTGTACTTGCAGAAGCAGAAAGTGTAGTGAACCAAAGACCATTAACTTATATCACCAATGATTCGAATTACTTTGAACCCCTTACACCAGCACATTTCATGGGCGACAGCAATCTACTGGGAGCCGAAGACTTCAACTCCGATGGAAGCAGCTTTTCTAAACTATGGCGAGCAAGAACTGCACTGATGCGGAGTTATATAAAACGCTGGCGCCACGAATACATACAAAACCAACCCGAAGCATAACTAAAGTAGTTAGTTCTCGTACACGACGATAATCAGGCTAGATTACTGTGGAAGCTGGCAGTGGTCATTGGAACATATACTGGCCAAGACGGTCGCACCAGAGCCTGCGACATCCGAATGAAAAACCAAGTTTTTAGAAGACCCGTTCAACTGCTGTATCCAATGGAAATTCAGTCTAATTTTGGCGAGGCCGAGGATGTAAAAACTTAGTAGAAAATACGCATCACTATGAACTATTTCATTTATTCCTTATGTTTCATTCCTTACGTACCGATATCTTAATCATACTTGCATATATGTACATATAAAAGAAGAGCGAATAAACAAACACGTGAAGCATACAGTCGCCTTTATCTTGGGTCACGCGGACATATCTTGTTATATTTTTTGGTGAAGCAGATCACTTTGACGCACAAAGAATTAACAAAAGTATATGTTTTACAAAAGACGACTTGGTTGATACGTACATGTAAACATACTATGTTATGGACAGAATCGATATCCGACAATTGAACTACTAAACTTTTTCATGCAAAAACAATAACGGTAGTGTATCGATACTACCTGCCCCGAATTTTTAATTAAGCAAGTTACAAAGAAAAGGACAGCTAGATAAAACATATGGCCCACGTAAAGGTTCTAACGAAGGAATGAAATTGGGAAATAGTAAAATCTATATAAATTTGGAGAGTATTGGAATGTCTGACGGTCAAAGTTGGAAACTTACATCAGGTTTGAGATCAGCCATTTCTTTTATAAACCCTAAGAATTATGCTGTTACAAACTTGAATGTTTACAAAGAAATTTGAATAAAGACAAACGCACAAAGAAGAAATATAGATAGATTAAGGTATCTCGGTCTCAAAAATATCAAAAAATTATTAAAAAACTCTTTTTAAATCCAAAACAACTTTCTAATACCTAATTTTAACACCAAATTCACAAGGGTTGGGGGTTATGCAGCTCAATGTGATCAAATCGAATTATGTATGTTGGGATGATCGTAATGAGATTATTGATGAAGGGTGTTTTTTAAGGTTCACAACTTTGAGTTGGCTGCACTGCTTTATTTGACAACCGATTTAATATCTGATAGTTGCTTTTTCTTTAGTTTGGCTTGGCATTTCATTATCGATAGACTTACACCAGAGAAACGCTTGCAAATTGTTGAAATTTTTTATCAAAATAATGGTTCTGTTCGTCAAACTTATCGCGCACTTCGTCCATTTATGGTAATCACAATCATCCATCAGAGCGGCTACTTCGAATAATTATGGATCGTTTTCGCACCACGTTCAGTCTTAATGATAATGTGCATCCCGTAAGATGCCGAACAGTGTGCAGCGAACAATCTGTAGCCGCTGTAGAGCAAAGCATTGAAGAAGACCCAAATCAATCAATACGTCGCCGTTCTCAGAAAATGGGTTGTGTCCATCCACTTTATGGAAGATTTTACGAAAGGATCTTGGTTTAAAAGCTTTTAAGATTCAACTTGTGTAGGAATTATTACACTAATCTTGATTTTCCATACACAATTTTGTTCAGCGATGAAGCTCATTTTTGGTTGAATGGGTACGTAAAATTGTCGCATTTGGAGTGAAGATAATTCACAAGCTTTTGTCGAAACACCATTACATCACAGAAAATTACTGTTTGGTGCGCTTAATGGGCCGGCGGAGTCATTGATGATGACCAGAATATTACTGTCAACGGTGAACGATACAGAGACATGATTAGAAGTTTTCTTGTACATCAATTAGCTGGCATTAACCTTGCTGACATGTGGTTCCAACAGAACGGAGCCTCATGCCACACACCGCATGCTACTATTGATTTACTCAAAGAAACTTTTGATGAACGAATAATTTCATGTAATGGTCCTATTAATTGGCCACCTAGATCGTGTGATTTAACCCCATTGGATTATTTTCTTTGGGGTTATGTAAAGTCACTTGCCTACGCCGATAAACCAGAGACAATTGAACACCTGGAAATCAACATTCGAAGAGTTATTGGGGAAATACGGACGCAAATGCTGTAAAAAATGTGTGAAAATTTGACGTCCAGAATGCGCCTTGTACGCACCAGCCGTGGCGGCCGCATGCCCGAAATCATATTTAAACATTAATGTCATAAAATTTATTTTAACTTAAAGTTGTGTAACTCTAAAAGAAGACACCCTTTAGATTGAAGTTATTGTATTGTGAAAATGAAGGACTGGAGATATTGAATAAAAAAAAATTAACAATAAAAACATAATTTATTTAACCTCTCAAAAAGCCAACAACGCTAACTAATTTAAGTTGTTTTATAAAATAACAGAAAAATTAAAATTAAGATACTTAATACAAAAAAAACAAAAATTAAAATTGAACAATTTATTTCACATTCATGAATAAGTAATTGAGGTACCAAGAGCCTCGTTTGAGCTTGATGACATCTTTGATATTATTTTGGAACAAGTGAGATAAAAAGGTGAATAGAATATTACGGATTCTCCTTTGGAAATTGTTAGCAACAATAATACTCTTCAAGTGGAGATATTTAGCAAGAAGCTACCAATATTTTTCAATAAAGAGCGTTCTTTTATTGGTCAACTATTTGGATTTAAGAACAGAGCTGGAAAAAAAAAAATCCGTCATATCTCAGATCTACCTGTAGATATTCTAAAAGAAAACGCAATCCGATTAGAGTGTAATATCATTTGCGGTTCATATGTTAATAATGCACATACAAACATTTCACGAGTTTGATATCAATTTACCACCAGGTTATAAAACGAGAGAGATAAGTTCTCTTACGGTTCGAATAACTGATCAGAACGGAAAATTAGTAAACTTGCGTGGTGAAGAGGTTACAATTCACTTACATTTGAGACCATGATAATGATTATTTACAATAAAAACGCGTGGCGTGCAAATTGGAAGAGAACTTAGTTTATCAAAATGAGTAATTTACTTAATGTTCAAGAGAAACCTTGTTCAGATGAGAGAATAAGAAAAAAAATCAGCCAAGTGTGAGTCAGACTCGCACACGGAGGGTTCCACACCATCGTACAAGATTTTTTGCTTAAAATATTAAATTATGTTTATATTTAACAGCTTAAAAGTATACTACAAAAAAGAAAAATTTGTTATACAAAAGGTTAAATTAAAGAACAATGATTTTTAGTATTTGTTGTTCTACACACAAATGAATTACACACTCTGTGAAAATTTCAACTCTCTACCTATTACGGTTCATGAGATAGAGCAGGAGACGGACGGACGGACATCGTAAGCTTAGTAAAAGGGTCCTGTTAGCTCCGTATGGATACGGAACCCTAAAAAGAGTGTCATAGTTACTCTTCATATTCACAAACATAGAAACCTAATGATGCAGTTCGAATAACTATCAAGATCTTTATGTGTTGCCGCATGAGAGTTATCTCAACGTCGAAAGTTCGATTATGTAAGCAAACCAAGCAACTAATGATCAGACAACACCACTTAAAAGTGTGTGATATGCTTGAAAATGCAGGATGATTTAATGGAGAAAATAAAGATTTAGGTTTCTTAAATTTTTCCAAACCACTAAAAAATTTGCTTGGTTTTGTTAAAGACTTTAATAAGGCCTTACTAAATAGTAAGCATGAGCTTATACTAATTATCTCTAAAACTATGGATAACTTATTTGTTAATAAAACAGAGAAATCGGAATTTACAATTAATATCTACAATACAACATGGAAAATACTGCATATAACTATTAACGATCAAGCTAAGTTGCAAATGTATAATGTCATCAAAAGTGGAAAATCGCTACTAATTTCATTTCGTAGTTGGAATTGTTATGTGAATCCCTCACTAATTAATATTAGCAATCATGTATGGAATGTTAAATTATCTACACGTCCGAGTTTTGCGATCATGGCATTTAATTTTAATGTTCCTTCTCGGGTTACAAGGAATTATTCTCCTATACTTGTTGGTACATGTAAGACTACTTATTTGCAGCATGATCCTTTTCTTGTGTTATGTCAATCATTCAATCTATACTACTACCTTGTATCTAATTCTATTTCTTCCGATCAGCTAAAATCTAATAATTTAACTTAATTTCGCACAATTTATTTAAACCTATCTTTATAGTGCATGATGATTAATATAAATGGCTGATGACGTTAGGTCTGTAGCCCTATAATAGTCAATTAATTTGTATTGCATGTCGACTAATCTCCAGTAGTTCAGTACCGAAGTGACTTGTGGTCGATACCCAGTCTTGTTCGGTTTTTAATGGACCCCAGCTCGCGCGGGCTCTGGGGGGAAAGTGGCATGAGATAGAAAGTAGTTAAAAAAAAGGAAATGGAAATTTATTAAAAATAATTTATTAAAAGTGCAATTGAATTCTGATGATGATTTAAACATAAAATTTGATCAAGACCATTGTGCTACAGTATATGATATGTAAGTAAAATTTCAAGAAAGCTACTATTTAAAAGAAGCACAACAATTCTTACACCAACTCAATTTAAGGAGAATGCTCCGATTATTGTAATTGATATTTCTTATCGAAATGAGATAGTTAAAACAGGAACGATAGACGTTCGTGTATCAATTGGGTTATCAGCAGCCAGTGGACAGAGTAATTAATACAGTCTCTTAAATGGTGTAGTTCGTCGCATAAAATAAATTTCGTTCAGCTAAACAGGAAAAAAAATAAATAAAGTGGAGAAGTGAATTCCTTGAAGAATTAAATGGAGCAATTCCTTCCTGAAGTCGTTAAATTCCTGAAAAAAAAACAAAAATTTCTTTAAAATACCATCCATTCAACTGCTTTTTATCATTATTTATTTGAAATGGCAAGACAAAGATATAAATTGAAATGCACTTAAACTAAAATAAATTAATTACAAAATATAAGAGAAACAAACAATAAATAGCAGAAAAAAATGAAAAATAAATAAATAAGGATAATATGAAATACCAGCCTGTGACCCGGGGAAATTTATTTGCAATTAGTAGCGAGCTATGCCCCTACTTACAGCTATGTGTGGTCAGAGACATATAAACTAATAAACTACAAGATGGTATAGGTGACCCAAATCATCAACATCCAGTTCATCCAGCCTGCAGTGTGTTCAGGAATCCCTTAGGCAGCGAATGACGATGGTATTAATCGATGATGGCGATATCTCGGGTGAGAGAAAGTGATAGAATTTGTTATATAACGTGCATAAAACTCGGAAAGGATCGTGTAGGGTATAGTTAGTAGTGCACCTATTCAATGCTAAAGGGACAAAATTTCTGGTAGGACGACTAGGGACACAAAAGTTTAACTGATTCAATAGCGTAGGAAAATCAATTTTCTCAACTATGAGCTAATGAAGAAAACTAAACCCAAGAGCTATGCTCCGATGCTCCAAAGATGTAAGACTGATAAGAAGGAGCCTAGTGGAGTTAAGACCACGAAGTGCAAACAGGAGGAATTGTTTCTGTACAGACTCAATTCGATCTTGATTATTTATACATCGCGGTGACCAATTGCAAGAGGAATATTCGAGGAGCGGACGCACAAGAGATATTAAAAGAGTCTTTATGGTATTATATAAGGGTCATTAAATTCAATAGACCAACATTTAATGAAACCAAAAGCACTCTTCGCCTTATTTACGATAGAAGAGATATGTTGGTTAAAACTCAGCTTGGGATCAAACTGGACACCGAGGTCATTAAAATTAGAGACTCGCTCGAGTTGGACGTTTTCAATCGTGTATGTAAACAAATAAGGTTTACACCGATAATACGTCATGAACTTACATTTGGAGATATTTAGATATAACTCATTTGCAGAACACCAAGAATGTAAAGAATCAAGATCCTCTTGGAGTCTGAGATGGGAGGCACCATCATTAAGTGAAAGGCGCAATTTTACATCATCAGCGTACATGAGCACACGAGAATGTGAGATGGAGAAAGAGAGATCATTTACAAAACGGTTGAATAATAATGAACCTAGAAGGCTCCCTTGAGGAACTCCAGAAGTGACAAAGACTGGACCAGAAAGAGTAGACTTAAATAACACTCGTTGAATCCTTTTTCTCAAATAAGATGCAATTCAACAAAGAAGATGTTGTGGAAAACCTAAAAGGTCAAGTTTATGTACAAGCAGATCATGATTAACAGAATCAAACCCCTTACTGAAGTCAGTGTAAATAACATCAGTTTGGCGATTGTTCCTAAAACCAAGATTTACAAAAGATGAAAACTCAAGCAAGTTTGTAGTTGAAGAATGCTTTTGCATAAAACCGTGTTGACACGGAGAAATAATTGTTTTACTGAAGTGATGAAAGGTTTAAATGTACATTTTTCAAACTACTTTGGATTGCAGGAAGTTTATGAATTGGATGTATCAGCTTTGTTGCCTTTTTGTGTAGGGGAATAATAAAGGATTCCTTCCAGATAGGAGGGAAAGATGCGCTCTGAAGTGATAAATTGAAAAGTTTCAAAAGTGGTTTAAACAGAGACTCCGCACAGTGCTTAAGTAGACAACTAGGTATTTTGTCTCGGCCGGGTGAGTAAGTGGATTTCAACGATTTTACATTTGTAAGAAGACATTCCTCCCTAATTACAGGAGAAACAACGATGTTACAATGGGAAATGGGATAAGGATACCGGTTTTGAATATAGGATTCAGAGGGATAAGTGGATTAAAAGAATTTTGCAAACAGATCTGCAATACCCAAATCGCTGTGGCCATGTTCATTAAGAAAATAAGATTTGCGATTTGAATTCACAAAGTTATAGAACTGCTTAGGGTCGCGTGAAAATTGCAGTCTACAACGTGTCAGATAATTATTATAACAAACATTATATAATGAAAGAAAATTAGCTCAGGTCACACAAGAATTAGCAAAAGCAATAGAAGAACCACAACTTCTAAATTTTTTATGTAGCCTCGACTTAATCTTCTTCAGATTAGAAAGTCTTCTTGTAAACCAAGGTGGTTTATATGTTTGATTATAGGGAACAAAGGCATCAAATATATTGTATATCACTTCATAGACAAAATTAATAGCAGTAGTCATATCAGTGCAATTGTACAAAAAAGACCAATCTATTCCGAGAAAGACTGCATTTAGTTGGGCAAAGTTCACTTTGCGAAAACAGAATCTACGCATAGAAGAAGATGTGGAGTCTGAAACAGAACGGCTTACAGAATGGGATATTTCCAAAGTTGGATGGTAAGTATCCTCAGGAATACTTAAAGGTTGGCATCTTGACACAGAAGTACCAGCGGAATCATTACTAAACACAAGATCAAGTGATCTATTGTAATGGTTTAATACAGAGTTCATTTGAAACAAGGAAATTTCAAACAGTGTGTCCTACCCCCACTATTTCTATTCCTACCCCCACTATTTCTACACCTACCCCCATTATTTCTATACCTACATCTACTTTTACTATACCAATGGGGGCAGATGGAACTACCGGTGAACTTTCATTAGAATTCTTATGCATCTGTTGTGCAGCATGTTGCGGCAGAAATAGCACCTACTAGCTCAAACCCTCAAGCTTTAATTGTTCCTCAGCAACTTGTCGCTGTTCCTCCTTCTAAATCTATTTTTGTGTCTACGTTAACTGAAGATACTTCCGATGTTAATCACTACATTCTATCTAAACTGCCAACAATTACAAATGTGAATACCATCAAGTTTAAATTTTCTTTTAAAAGGACAATTTCGTCTTTTAAGATATCCGTTCCCCCTAAATACTGTAGTGAACTGTTAGGTCCGAACTTTTGGCCGGTCAGCTGTGTTGTTCACGAATATAACTTTAAAAAATGTGCAAACACTGGTGTCATTGCCAAACTCCCCCAACAAAGTCTACAAAAAACTGATTTCTAGTCGCCCTCAAGGAGCCCTTCCTATGGATCCATCTAACCTCAGTTTGATCATACATTTTCAGAATGTCAGAGGCTTAAACTCTAAAGTGAATAGACTTTTCACTAATAGTTTCTCTTTTCATTCAGATGTAATTGTGTTTGTAGAAACATGGCTTCGTCCAGATGTTCTGAATTCCGAATTGTTTAACAATAATTACTTAACGTTTAGGAAAGATCGATTTGATCGCGTTGGTGGTGGAGTTCTGATTTCTGTTAGAACTTCTTACTCTTCTGACTTGGTGTCTATTGATAATATTGATGACATTGAGTTTATTTGTGTAAAGATTTCATTTTCCAATTCTAATTTATTTACTACATGTTCCTATATCCCACCTGCTTCTGATGACACTGTTTACTTATCACATCTGACAGCTATTAAGAAAGTTCTGTATTTTATCAAAGATACTGATAAGGTCTTAATCATGGGAGATTTTAATCTTCCAAATATTTCTTGGACAGCCTCGGATAATTGTAATTTTGTAATATCATCAGTAAGCTGTGAGTTTGTCGACTCATTACTGGATCTTTCCCTTCAGCAATGTTTCCTTGTTTCGAAGTAATCCTCTTTCCACTCCAGAGGATGCTTTGGAATTAAACATCTTTCTGAATGGGTTTGGATTTCGTTCCAATAATCCTTCTAATTTGCTTTCTACGTCAAGACGTGTTTTCTGCTTTAAACAAATTGACTTCTTTAAGCTAAATTCTCTTCTTACAGCCACTAACTGGTCTTATTTGTATTCATGTGATAATGTTGAACTAGCTGCAAAGTTTTTTTATACAACTATGAAAAATCATTTCAAATTTTGTGTTCCGAAAATTAAACTGAAATATAACCCACATACGCCACCTTGGGTTTCTCGTGATTTAATTAAATTAAAGAATTTAAAAAATAGACTATTTACAAAATTTAAAAGGTCCGGTTTGTTTGCTGATTATACTAAATACGCTATATCCCGCTATAATTTTCAACACCTAAACATTTTCTGCTATCAGTCATACGTGACACATGTCAAAGAGGATATTAAAAGAGATCCTAAAAAGTTTTATAATTTTATTAACATGAAGCGCATGTTGGATATATTTCCATCCTGTATGAAATTAAATGGTGTTGAATGTTGCAGCGATGGAGAAATTTCCAATCTTTTTTCGAACTTTTTCCAAAGCACTTACACAAATTTCAATAATGATTGTACTAGTCCACACCCATATCATATTCATCAATTTAATCAATTTAATATGCCAGTTATTGATTGTGATACAGTATTACAATATTTAAAATCTTCTAAATTAACGTTTCTACCAGGACCAGATGATGTACCTAGTTGTATACTAAAGCAATGTGCTGATGCTTTGCATAGACCAATCTGCAAATTGTTTGACTTATCTCTGAGTACATCTGTATTACCTAATATTTGGAAGCAGTCCTATATAATCCCCCTCCACAAAAAAGGCAGCAGAGCTAATATATCAAATTACCGAGGAATAGCTAAGATTTGCGCTATTCCGAAATTGTTTGAATTTGTTTGGTGATAATCACCGATCAGGTGAAGCATTGCGTTCTTCCTTTATTAAGTACTTCGCAGCACGGTTTCACCAAGAAGCGTTCAACTACAACCAACTTATTAGAATTTACTTCGTTGGTTAATTGTAGTTTTTCACAACAACATCAAATGGATGTCATTTATACAGATTTTAGAAAAGCTTTTAACAGTGTTTGTCACTTCGTAATCCTTAAAAAACTGAATACCTTGGGTTTTCCTCCCAAGTTAGTTAATTGAATTACATCCTATCTAACTTCCAGAACCCAAAGAGTTATTTTTAAAACAGCTATATCTAAGACTATTTGTGTAACTTCTGGTGTCCCTCAGGGTAGCCACCTTGGCTCATTATTATTAAATATTTTTATAAACGATTTGCCATCTGCCATAAAGCATTCTAACGTCTTAATGTACGCTGCTGATGTTAAGTTATGTTTATCTATTTTATCTCCGGTCCAACAAATGTTTCTTCAAGAAGATCTTGATTCCTTATCTCAGTGGTGCGCCAAAAATTATCTTTCGCTTAATTGTGACAAATGTAAAATAATGTCCTTTTACCGTAAAAATTTAATTGTAAAAATCTACCACATTAATGATCACACTCTAGAACGTGTGTTGATGGATCCAAAGCTGCATTTTGGGTCACATGTTTCTTGTATCACATGTAAAGCTAGAGGTGTTTTAGGATACATTAAATGTTTGTCTAAAGAGTTTAATGATCCTTACACCACCAAATTATTATTCACTTCTTTGGTTAGGCCAATACTTGAATATGTTTCATGTGTATGGGATCCACAGTTTAAAAAGTATAGTGATAGTATTGAGTCTGTTCAAAAGCAATTCTTGCTTTTTGCACTGCGTCACTTACACTGGGATCCCAATATAAACATTCCATCTTACCAAAGCCGACTTAAACTAATTCGTCTCCCGACATTATCCAGTCGCAGAAGGACTCTTGGTGTCACATTCTTTCACAATCTAATTGTAGGCTGCATCTTTTCCCCTTTCTTGCTTGGTAGTATTAATTTTAATGTTCCTTCTCGGGTTACATGGAATTATTCTCCTATACTTGTTGGTACATGTAAGACTACTTATTTGCAGCATGATCCTTTTCGTGTTTTATGTCAATCTTGTAATCTATACTACTACCTTGTATCTAATTCTATTTCTTCCGATCATCTAACATCTAATCTCTTAACTCTCCTTAACACATAGTATTATTTTAACTATTTAACTTAATTTCGCACACTTTATTTAAATTTATCTTTATAGTGCTTTATGATTAGTATAAATTGCTGATGACATTAGGTCTGTTGCCGTATAGTAGTCTATTAATTTCTTTTGCATGTTACTAATCTTCAGTAGTTCAGTACCGAAGTGACTTGTGGTCGATACCCAGTCTTGTTCGGTTTTTAATGGACCCCAGCTCGCGGGGGCTCTGGGGGGAAAGTGGCGTGGGATAGAAAGTAGTTAAAAAAAAAACAAAAAAAAATCATGTTGTGCTGAAGGAACAAGATACTTCGAGATACCAAAAAAAGATCATGAAATGAATGGGAGATTAAAATCACCTAGCACCATAAAAGAGTCACGGTCACGTAGAATGTTATTGACAGAGTTAATGGCTCTAGCATGATACATATAAGTTTCCAAATTGGAATTAGGTGAAATATAAGAACACAATATACGTATAAACAGATTCATGAGGCAAAAATAACCTCACGCAAATAAACTCAATATTGGCTGAACAGTTTAGATCAACGAATTATGATCTTAGGTGAGAGACAACAGCAATGAGGACACCACCTCCGCGTCGAATACGGCGATCTATTATATATGTGATGAAATTTGAACAGAAGCTTTCATTACTAAGAATACCAGATTGAAGCCATGTCTCGGAAAACGCTATAAAATCAGATTCAAAGGAGAAACTATCCCTATAGATATTGTTAAGATTGGACAATAAACCTCTAACATTTTGATATATTATAGAGATATGATGAAGGCAGGAAGCTAGTTTTTTGGAGCCGAGCTTGGAGCCGAAGGAGAACTAGTGAGTACTGGAAGCCTAACAGTACTAGGTCTATTCCTAATCTTATGTTTAAGTTCATGAACAACCATATTTGGAGGTCGACTGATTCGGAAGGCACACTAATCTTGAACGACGGAAATTCCTTAGGTTGTGAAAAGTTGAATTTTTGCACACTAACCTTGACATTAGTCTTAGAAGTAATATACCTATTAATGTCATCACAGGTTGTATAATAAGACAGTCTTGATAGGAAAATATGTTACCGAGGGGGCACTACCGACAAGATAGGTGCTGAAACCACATTCAATGATTGTGCGGCCTATTTGGACTCGTCGGGTAAAGGAACAATAGTGGTAGTTGACAGCACCGTTCCCAGAATTATCCACGGGCGAGAAGAAGCAGCTCTTGACCGCTTGGAGGCATTAATGGCAACATTCCCATTTTTGTCTACAATGGTGTTCAACGAAGGAGGAGAAGAAACGGGTCTAGACCGTTTGGAGGAAGATACTGGTGATAAGGGTGGAATTACCTGTATTACTGGGAGCACATGAGTTGTGGTAGGATCGGCTGGATTGGCAATTGTGGCAGGGACAAGAGGAGTGGTGGGAGGTAGCTGGGGGGAAGCATGGTTGCCCATAGGAGAAGGTGATAATAAAAGATGGGGAGAAGGTGAATCGAACTGATATTTAGTGAGTAAATCATTGCCCGAATCAAAATCAAACGAAAGTTGATTTACAGCATTATTCAGTTTGATAAAATTGTCACATATACTACGACACAGTGCCGAAAAATCAATCTGACGCTTAAAGCAGGATGGGCAAGACCACGACAAACTGCCACAAAAAGTTTTGGATCTGCTGATAATCTTCTCATGGTCACGGCCGTTCAGTCCCGCACACTTCAAGTGTCGAAAATTGTCGCACAGCCAACAACATACTGCGAGTTGATGTTGAGAATCAACATCAAAAGTACTCTTATTTTTACATGAAGGATTACAACAAATCATATTCAGGATAAAATAAAAAAATAAAAAAATATATCTATTAATAGCAGAGTGGTTTCGCAACAACGATGCTCACAGATAATAACTTTGAAATGTTATATACTATAACAAAAGGTAAAAATTTTGCATTAGCATTCAAAAACAAAAATGCACTAATCACTCGAAGATATAATAAAAATACCTCAATTAGAAAATACAATATTAAAACTGATTAAAATTTATGCACCAGTAATTAACCCGAAAACACAATCAATTTAAAGTTATGCTCAATAATATAAACAATATTATTTATTATTAGGTTGGTACAAAAATAATGGCCGTTTCCATATTGTTTATTTTTATGCATGAATTTCTGAATAAATTTTTTAATGAATGTGGTCATGCAATTTGGCACGCTTTTCGCTCTATCTTTTAGACTAATTATCTTTTTATTATCGTCATACGTTTCTGATTTCCGACCACTTTTTGTGATGCTATCAAAACAAGAAATTCGCATTATTTTGCTTCACGAGTTCAAACTTGGCCACAATGCTCGGAGACGACACGAAATATCAATAAAGCATGGGGCGAGGATATTGCTTCCGAACGTACCACACGTAGATGGTTTAAAAAATTTCGCGCAGGTGATACCAGCCTTGAAGATAAAGAGGGTCGCGGCCGCCCATCTGAGGTTGACAATGACGATTTGAAGACTTAATCGAAGCCGATCCTCGTAAAACCACACGAGAAGTCGCACAAGAACTCAACGTCGATCACTCAACAGTCGTACGCCATCCGAAGCAAATAGGGAAGCCAAAAAAACTCGATAAATGGCATGAATTGAACGAAAATCAAAAAAATCGTCGTTTTGTGGTTTCATCGTCTCTTCTTCAGCACAACAAAAATGACCCGTTTCTCGACCGAATCGTAACGTGCGATGAAAAACGGATCCTCTACGACAAACGACGACATTCCGCGCAGTGATTGGACAGCGACGAGGCTCCACAACACTTCCCGAAGCCGAAACTGCACCAAAAGAAGATTATGGTTACTGTTTGGTGGTCAGCAGCCGGTCTCATCCATCACAGCTTTCTGAATCCAGGCGAAACGATCACGGCAGAGAAGTACTGCCAACAAATCGACGAAATGCACCAGAAGCTTCGACGTATGTGCCCGGGATTGGTCAATATGAAGGGACCAATCCTGCTCCATGAAAACGCTCGACCGCACGTCGCACAACTGACCTTGCAGAAGTTGAACGAATTGGGTTACGAGACTCTACCTCATTCGCCATATTCACCGGACCGCTCACCCACTGACTACCATTTTTTCAAACACCTCGACAATTTCCTGCGCGAGAAATGCTTCAATAATCAAGACGACGCCTTCAACGCCTTCAACGCTTTCATCGCCTCCAGAACTCCGGACTTTTATACTACCGGCATAAATAAACTTGTTTTTCGTTGGCAAAAATGTATTGATTGTAATGGTTTTTATTTTGATTAATAAAGTTTATTCTGAGCTGAGTTACGTTCATTTAAAGTAGCTGTTTGAAAACGGCCATTATTTTTGCACCAACCTAATATTAACAAAGTGAAGTTAAAAAAAAGTTAAAAATTTAAATATTTATTAGAACAAAAGTAAACACGTCCGCTCTTTTTGAACTCTTCGCAATTGGAATTATCATTTGATGTTGTTGATACATGCTGTTATAATACCTATAAAATCAGGATACGGAAATTTGAGAACATAATTGGACGATATTATAAGTTGTGAGATAGAATGTTGAGCAAAATTTAATATAAAGAAAGAAAACAAAAACTGTGGTTAGAATCTGACAACAGGAATGATTTCGTATAAAAGGAAGACAACATTCAACATAATATAATATTTAATATTTAATAATACATATTTAATTTTCGACAACACAACATAGATGGATCAAGTATAAACAACATTAACAAACGCTAAAGTGTTTGTTGTAAGTCAGGATGTAGTTGACTCTCTCCATGATTTCGAGAGCAAGGAAAGGAAACGTATACTTAACACAACTGGGATGCAGACAAATTATCAGTATGAGACGATTTTGCTAGAGTTAGCAGATAACAATTTATTTCTTCCTAAACGCTATCGTTCGCTTAGACCAGTTTCAGATTTGCGTGTCTGCAGCAGAATTCTCTCTTGCGTGTCTTGTTTTGTTGACGAAGAGTGCGCGGGTGTCGTGAGGTAGTTGACACACATGTGTCAGGGTGAAGTTGGAGTTGTACCTACGTTTTTCGTTTTCTTCTTTTGCCTTTTTCGTTCTTTGTTCATTTCGATCGAGTTTTGTTGAGGAATTTGAAAATATTTGCTTTGAGATCAACAACTTCACCACAGATGGTGCTGTAAAGAAATTCACTACACTGTGCTAAGTTCGCTATTGTCCAAATACTTCACCACAAATGGCGCTGTAGAGAAATTCACCACAGCGAATTTGACTGTCCATTACCGATCGTATATTACACAACTATTTGCTTAGATCTCTCAACAAAAAGGATAGAAAGTATTCATTCAAGAAAAATCCCTAATTTATAAAACAGATATAATTACAAGCGCTAATTGGGAATTGAGACAAAGGATCGGTCTTCTATTTACCGAAATATCATAAACAATCAGGCAGAGGATTGGTCTTCTATTTATTCAAGCATCATAAGTAATGAGACATGGGATCGGTCTTATATATACCCACACTGTGCTAAAGTCGCTATTGAAATTCAACACACTGTGCTAAAAATGTTATTGAAATTCAACATCCGGTGGTAAACTCGTTATTGAAACTGACCACTGATGGCGCAGTACACCTCCCGAAATATTTTTATTTTTTTATTTATTTATATAGAACTAAGAATATAATTACAAATTATAATTTAGTTATTAAACATGAGCAATAGCGACAAAGGCCTTCAACTCAGGGAAAGAGTTAGGAAGGATTAGAGGAAATTAGAAAAGTGCAGGACCAGACTTGAGCGGGAATCGAACCCTTGACTCTAGGATGTCAGCTTGGTGCACTAAAATAAAAATTTGTATACTCAAAGCAATGACTATATTCCTTTTGTATATTGTATCACATATATAGTAGTGCTACCTTAAAAAAGTGGTTGAAAAAGTGTTATCCACCTGTAACTCCAAATTTGATACCTGGATATCAAAAAAAGACATAAAAGAATCAACTGACAGCTTTTTTTACACCCGGGCATGATGCAAATCCATGGTGTTCAATGATTTCAGTGCAGTGTGAAAAGGCTATATAATATATAGTTTAAAAATGTTGGTGGCTTTAGTTCCAGCCGCTAAATAAATTCCTCCCAATTCCCTTTATCATGTCTTTTATCTTACACCCTTGACTCCTTAGAGCAATGTTTTTCTGTCAATTTTTCATTCCAGCCTCAGCTTCATAATGCTGATATAACAACATCATATTTATTTTTACATTTTCTAAAAAGGAACTAGCATTTAAGCTATATATTTAGATAACTAGAGAGCTCGCCTAGAGACAGCGTATATAGTTCAAATTATTATTACTTTTGTTTATTTTAGTATACACATATAAGTTTATTGTTAGTTTTGTTAAAATAAGTAATTATTAAAAGAAAAAAAAAAACAAGTACTCAACAGGTTTGATACAACAAGGTACTTGATGCAAGGGTTGGTCCCAGGCCCCACATTGTGGAACATCATGTCCGATGGCGTTCTTCGTACCTTTATTGGGTACGCTGATGATATTTCCTTGTGGTTGTGGGTAAAATGATTGAGCAAGTGCATGGTCAGTGCAGAGAAGCTACAGCCAGAGTTAGGATTAATCAGGTGCAGTTGGAGTTGGCAGCCAAGAAACCGAAGTGGTTCTTCGGACCACACGGAAAGTACGCGAGTCGTTCTCGTTCCAGATAGGAGATTTCTTACATAATTTCTCAGCCACCCATCAAATACCTGGGGCGTGAGACTTAACTTCAAGGAACACCTTGCTAGTGTAAGTGGAAAAGCTGCTAAGGTGAACGGAGCCATATTACGCATTATGACACATGTAGGCGGACTACGAGCCAATACACGAAAGGTGCTAGCAAGGGTTGTTGCCTCCATCATCCTTTATGCGGTGCCAGTGTGGGTAGACGCAACACTAAAGTGCACATACATGGCAGGTATTCGGTTGATCTACCGATTAAGTGCTTTGAGTGCTGCAAGTGGTTTACCAACAGAATCAGATGTCGCGATCGAGGGGATGGCATCGATGCCTCTGATTGACATGATAGCACATGAACTCAAGAGGATTAGCGATGCTGGCGTTGGAGCATCCAAAGAAGTAGATCGAAGAAGCAGTATCCGCGAATGGCAGAGAAGATGGAAAACGGACGTTTTCCTTTAATCCAAGCATGGATATTTGGAAAACATGAAAACATGGTGAAGTGGATTTTCATATGACGCAGAGGCTTAGCGGGCACGGCTGCTTTACATATTTTTTGCACCGCTTCAAGCACGAGGAGGACCCTTTCGTCCTGTCTGCGCTGATACCGCAGAAGATGCTCATCACGTTCTCTTCTGCGAAAGACGAAAGAGCGCAAGTAGGCAAGTGCTTTTGGGAACCACTCACTGTGGATAACCCTCCGCGTAACAGAGCGCAACAGAGCAGCTGAGCGATTAGGAGCACAAGTGCAGTTGTGACTTACGTACAACACAGACACATTAGGAAACCCATTTACTTGGGTGAGGCGGGTAATAGACGTTCAGCCATAGATTTTTTATTTTTTAATCGGAAGAAAAGCATTGAAAGCCTGATCGGTCTACGACCGAAGTGCGGGACTTTAATCGCGGTAAAAACTTCCGCCCCATGTGCTATTGTCCTCTCGGAACTGTTGTTAGATATTTCGTCGGAAGGAAAGGACGAGCATAGTTGCTCAAAAGTTAGTCTGTCCCAAGTAAGTACCTATTGTGTTTGTTTTTTGTAGGTCGCAACTGCACGTCAACAATCTACAATCCCCTGCCCATTTGTGCAGCTAAACGCGTCGCGTTCATAATCGTTCAGCTGCTCTTCTGCGCATGCTGCGCGGAGGGTCCACATAATTGTCGCTATAGTGGTTTTCACCAATTGCCACTTTTCTTCTGAGATAAGATAATGGAGGCAACGACTCTGGCCAGCAGCTTCCGCGTGCTTGCTCGTGGTCCACCTATGTTTGCCAATATCGGAGATAGGGCTCCATTAACTTTCGTCGCTTTGTCGTTTATGGTGACTAAATGCTCCTTGAAAGTCACCCGAGTGTCAATAAGGACTCCCAGATACTTGAGGGATGGCTGGAAGGTCAGTCACCTATCCGAAACGAGAATGTTTCCCTCAAATTCCGGGTAGATAGGAGAACAGCTTCGGTGTTCTCAACCTTCAATTCAAGATGAGCTTGACTAAGCCAGCTCATGACACTGGCCGTAGCTTCACAACAACTAGCTTATATTCGCTCGATCGTTTTACCAGCGACTACCAGAGCAATGTCGTCGGCATAGCCAATCAGCATTGTGGGGATGCTCATCCTGAGAATGTCATCGTACATTACGTTCCACAAAGTGGGACCTAGGACCGAACCTCGCAGTAGCACTCTATCTACGAAGTAATTTTCAATATCCCGCATTACGTACCTCGGAGTAACAAGCATCTTGAGTGCTTGTATGTTCGGCGGCCTTCTCGCCATATTGAAGGCATTTTTGACGTCCAAGGTCACTACAGAGCAGTATTCCTTGTCGCCTCCCTTCCATCTGGTTCCACTCGTTGCCTTACGTGAAATATCCATTACTGCTTAGATTGCTTCAACCGTGTCTTTTCGATGGCGGAATCCAAACTGGAAATCGGTTAAAGCGTTCGGTCTATCCAAAGTGTCCTGAAGTCGTCCGACTACGATACTTTCCAGTCTTTTGCACTGCGAGTCAAGCATGCAGAGCGGCCGGTACGCAGATGGATGGTCTGTTTGTTTTTTTGGCTTTAGCCTCTTTCTTTTCCAGATGGCCTGGGGATTCGACGACGTTTGTGGATGAATCAGTGGACTCCTCGTCAAAAACTCGGTCTCCCCAGCCTTTACTTTAGCCCACGTGAAATCGGAATGAGGAGTCAGTGGCCTACTTTGCGGCATCTTCCCGTCCGTAACCCATATCGCCCAATTTCTGCAAGGCAGGGTCGCTCCGTTTCTTCCGAAGAATATCTGCATACGAGGAACTTGCAGCAGCCGAGATGATGAGAGAATCCGGCTTTGACTGAAGGGCACTTCCTCAATTCTTCTTACCCGGCACTTTATCCCACTCCTGTGATAGTTCTGTAATAGTCAGGAACGGGTGTACCTTTGGGGCACAGTCTCTCCCCAGTTTCCTGAGGCTTGACCTACGCTTTACCAGCCCCGATCTGATCTCCGCCTTGGTGGAGCAAACTCACATCACACCTTCAACGTCATTAGCGGAAATAACTGAAAACTGTTCCGGGGACTCCCACCGCGATGTGACGAGGAGCGGTCACATCCACGTTATAGGCCTACACCAGACTTATATTACTATATTGTTTATCACAATATACGACGCACAAGCAATTATAAAGCTATGTACACACCAGATGAACGTACAAGAGCAAACTGATTCTTTTGCTAGCTTCCTTTTTTTTTTGTTTTTTTTTTTTTTCTACTTTCTATCCCACGCCACTTTCCCCCCCAGAGCCCGCGCGAGCTGGGGTCCATTAAAAACCGAACAAGACTGGGTATCGACCACAAGTCCCTTCGGTACTGAACTACTGGAGTAACATGCAAAAGAAATTAATTGACTACTAAAAAAAAAATACTGATCAAAAATAAATTGGTTTTGCAACAACACTGCTCTCAAATAATAACTTTGAAATGTTTTATAAAATATTTGGTGTACAAATAAGTTTTCAGGATTTTTGACTTTGCAGCTTTATTCCGATGAACTGATGCAATGCATTTCATTCATAATACTGTCATTCTACGACTTTTTCCCATCTTTCAGGCATGACTTATACGGATTTGTGGCGGGAATTGGTGACGCATGAGTGTCCGGATCGTCCGACGTGATTAAATGTTAGTTATGCCAACTTTTGAAAACCCCTTAAAACTTATTTGTACACTTAATAACAAAATGCAAAGATGATGATGAACAAGAAATTCAAAAATAAAAATATGGAATTGACAAACAAAATAGAATGTTTAAAAATTTAAATTATTTACAACTAAATTAGCCAAAAAACGATAACATATAAAAAGTATTTATAATTTACAATTTGTAAGTAAAAAATATATAAAAAGACTAACTTTGGCTATGCCGAAGTTGTAATACTCTTCACGCCCCTGCTAGTGGTCCGAGGGTTTTGAAATTTATATGGTTGGTGGATATGGATCAGGCTAAGTGCCATATTTCAAGCAGAGAATAATAACATGAATTTGGATCCAGGTTTGTATAGGGGGTACCACCCCTAGAGGACCGAGAGTTTTGAAATTTATATGGTTGGTGGATATGAGTCGGAACCTTAAAGTGTCCAAGTTTCAAGTTGATAGTACAAGAACAAAAAAGGTTTCTTCGGCTGATTCCGACAAAAGTACTGTGTTTGGTAAAAATAAAGCTCAATGCAAAATTTCAGCTCCCTAGCTCAAAAACTGAGGGCCTAGTTTGCATACATACAGACGGACATAGTGGCATACAGACAGACAGACAGACGGACATTGCTAGTTCAACTCGTCTCGTCGCGTTGTATCAAGAATATACATATATACTTTATGGGCCCTCCGATGTCTCCCTCTGTATGTTACAAACTTCATGACCAACTTATAATACTATTCACTACATGAAGAGTATCAAAATGTCATAAAACGATTTAAATAATGATAAATTATAATTTAGTAGAAGAGTAAAATAAAACGTCTGCTTTAGCAACTGTTGTGGGTAAGTAAAATATGCAGGTCAGCGAACAAATATTCTGATTATAATGAGTACAAATCAATACTGTAACTTAATAAATTTTAAAAAATTGACAAAATGGAAAATTTGCCGTACGATTTGTGCTTACGTTTCAAAAAACGCAATTCCCAAGACGTCAATCAAAAAACATTAAGGTAGGGAGAGGTCGTAGTGGATTTGGGCATCGAATCCATCTAAAGAGAATAAAGCGGCAAAATCCGCAGTATGGCTATGTGCAATAGGGAAATTCAAGCTTCCGGATTACTGCAGCATTTTCCAGACGGAAGTATTCATTGCAAGAATGGTTGCGGAACTTGCACGCATAGGCACCACTATCAACTCTCACATAAATATCTTCATAGATAGCCAAGCTGCTATAAAAAAAACTATAACGTCATACTGGTCATCATCCAAAAATGTTCTGCAATGCAAGGTTGCAATAAGAAAACTAGCTGCGTAACGTAATCTATGTATCTATTGGGTACCGAGCCACAAGGGCATAGAAGGAAATGAGACTGTTGAGGAAATTGTGAAAAACAGATCCAGGTTACCAAGCTATGAAATAAGCATCGTATTGATGCCACTCAATAATATGTACAAATCTTAGCAACTGCAGAACAGCTAAAGCCATGTGTAATGGATATAGTGGAAAATTCGCTGATTCGGCTATAGAGCTGAGTCGAACGAGCTGCAGAACATTGATAGGCATCTTAACCGGTCATTTCAAGATAGCGGTGCACGCAATCAATTTAAACCTAACTGAGTGAAAGGTGCAGGAAGTGTATGGAAGATAGGGAAACCTTGGAGCATCCCCTATGTTTCTGCTCGGCATTTATGAGAACTCGACAAAAGTACCTAAGAGCTTCTCAGTTTGTAGATCTTAGCGATATTGCTCAACAGAAGGTAAGCCAACTACTAGAACTGTGTGTATTTTAAATGATACATACCTTCGCTAAAACAAATCATATTGGTACTCCGTCTGGTATCGCAAGGGACCTTGGGTACATGCGTGGCCTTGGCCAAACAACAATAATCATTTTTTAAAGTAACAATTTGATCTTGTTTATTTCGTAACAGGTGCCCTACAGTCAACATGGGTGGTGTTGACTTTCCCTATGCTGATAATGTGAGATATCTCGGTATACACTTGGATAGACGTTTGACATGGAAACACCACTTCACTGGGGTTACTAAAACATGCATAACCAAGCTTCACAGGCTAAACCGGTTGCTACGCCCCACGAGTACTTTAAGCTGCCAAACAACTGTTTACAAAGCTAAGGCATCTTGGACATTCGGCATCCAGCTCTTTGGTTTGTCATCCTACTCAAACGAATATAAGTCACCCAGAACAAAGCACTTCAGAAAATAACCAATGCGCCATGGTTCGTAAAGAATAGCACTTTACACAATGACCTCCTGATGCCTACAGTTTGAGATGAAATCAATAAACACACTAGTAGATACAACGATCGGTTGATTTCTGACAAAAATCAACTTGCTTCTGAGCTGATTAACCATAATTGTCAGATACGTGTGAAGAGGCTTCACCCAGCTGATCTCCGCCGTGAGCGTAACTGTCACAATATTTGACTTAGTATCACTTCAGTCCCAAGTCAACGTTTGATACTTATGTCTTAAAGGTACTTTTGTGTTTGATCGGCGTAATAAAATGTAACATAAAAAAAAACTTGTTTACATGTTTTTATTTTATTTATTGTTTTGCCATTATACAAGGTAACGACACCAGTTTACAGTTATGTGTTTCTCTCTCAAGAATATACTTACGCTCTTTTTCTTCAAAATTTTTACGCTGCACAACACTATCAAATGTTGTTTGTTGGCCCCGTGGGGCCTTGGGTATAAACTAGTCATGAAGAAACTTGGCACGAAGACATCGACAAGCAACATGGACGAAAAAGAAATGTAAATCATTTTGAAAACCCTGTTTCCCTCGCACCCAGTCGGACAGAAGACCCCAACTCTAGAAAAGAAGAAGTAATTCTCTTCATCGAAGATGACCTCAAAGCAGCCGACAGCTTAAAAAATAAAAAAGCACCGGGCCCAGATGAAGTACTAAAAAGCATATTATCGAACAGACCCCAAGCTCTGCTTCACATGTGCCTTACGGAGGGTATCTTCCCTGAATTGTGGAAGAAGCAACACCTCGTGCTTATAGACAAATCCAAATAGGACGCCACCACACCGAAAACATACCGAACACTTTGCATGCTCGACACTGTGGGAATATTGTTGGAAAGACTGCTGAAGCCTCGACTTTTGTCAGCGATATCAGAAGCTAGAGGTCTAAATGCTAGGGAATATGGCTTTAGAACGAGAAGATCAACTGTTGGAGCCATACAAGAAGTAATCCAAGCAGCTTCAGCAACGCAACAAGGTAACCATTACTCAAGACCAGTTGTCTTGCTGGTAACCCTCGACATGAGAAATGCGTTCACCAGCATCAGCTGGAAAAACGTCTTGTCAGCACTCGAAGACAGGTTCCGTATACCAGATTACTTGAGTAGAATGATCCGGAGTTATTTACGAGACCACACATTGCTCTACGAAACAAAAAATGGAACAAAAGTAATGCAGGTGACAGCTGGTGCAGCCCAGGGGTCAATTCTTGGCCCAGATGCAACGTACGACGAAATACTACGCATTTAAATGCTGGATGATACATTTCTGGTAGGCTTCGCAGACGACGTGGCTGCTGTCATAATAGCGAGAAATACTTTGGAGGTACAACGCAAGCTGACTCAAGTTATGATAAGGACCCAACATTGGCTGACCTCACAAGGGCTCCAACTAGCGACAGAGAAAACTGAGCTGTTGCTCATTAGCAGAAGGCATATACCATTGCAAGTCAAAATGCAAGTGTGCGGCAGAAGCATGACCACGCAGAAATTTGTCAAATACCTAGGTATAAGACTTGACTCTAAGCTGACGTTCGGAGAGCAGATCCAGTATGCCTCTAAAAAGTCCGCCAAGGTGACTGCGTCGCTAAGCAGACTCATGGCCAACGTCAAGGGACCGCTGCCCTGCAAGCGTAAGCTCCTGATGGATGCTCCACTCCATTCTGTTGTATGGCTGTGAAGTGTGAGCAGATGTGCTGACCACCCATACATGAAAATTCTCAATGATATCGGTACAGCGGACGGCTGCGCTGAGAATAGCGAGCGCCTACCGCACGGTGTCTGCTGCAGCTGTATTAGTCATCGCGGAGGTCACTCCCATCGACTTGCTTTCCAAAGAGAAGACACAGGTCTTCGAATTAAAACGCGTTGGCAATTTCAATACGCAAACGGAGGGAAGTGTCAAAGAACAGACCTTCACAACATGGCAGGAGTAATGGGAAACTGATACTAAAGGCAGATGGACTGCAAGACTGATCCCAAAAATCCGAGATTGGGTAGAACGTAAGCATGGGGAGGTTAACTACTACTTAACACAACTGCTGACATGGCATGGCTATTTCCGTCAATACCTGCACAGAATGGGGAAGTGCAGAGAACCCTGTTGTGTTGATGCGGATGCTGAAATTGATGACGTAGAGCATACCTTTCTCGAGTGTCATCGTTGGCAAACGATGCGGGCTGAGTTGACCGATAAAATTGGTCATCTCACACTGGAAAACGTCATCCAAAAGATGACAGAAACTGAGGTCAACTGGACGTTGATTGCTGCATTCGTCGAAAAGGTTCTCAAGAGCAAGAAGTCTGAAATGGATGCTTCTGAAGCTGCTCAGTAGAGCATGACAGGAATACCAGGAACAAAATGTAAATTGAAAAGGCAGGGCGACTCCCAGCAAGAGTCACGGGCTTGACAACCCCGCCTTCCCTGAGTTACGGCGAATACGGTGAATACAATACAGCTCTAAATCCTTTTCAATAATAATTCACACCGACACAACATTCGCAAACAATTGACTTCATAATACTAATTTTCACGTTATGTTCAGGCCTTGTTTTTTTTTATCATGTTGTTTTGCAATCATTTTCTATAATTTCGTCACTTTTAAAATTTTTTTTTTGTATTTTTTTTTAAAGATTATTTCGTTTTTGCTGAGTGGTTTTATTATACATAATTAAATTACAAATTTATGCTCCCGTTTTGGGTATCATTATAACATAAATAAGTACATTTTGTTTTTTGCTATTTGAACATTTGCAAAATTTAAAGATTCCTCTAAAGAGTTAAAGGGCATATTTTCTTCTACAAAGATGTTATTGATCTTATACATTTCATGGCTCGATATGATTTATGTATACACATGTATGTAACATTATATTAGCTTTAGTGAGATGGATTGCTTTATTAATGGTATTTATTTCCTCTTTTACTATATCAATATTAAATTAATACTGCAATAACATTGATGTCTGAAATTCGTTACTGATTTGTTTCGTTTTTACAATTGAATTACTTATATGAGTAATATTACTGATTCTTTCTAAAATATTCTTGTTGATTATTATATTCTATTCCGAATTTGTCATTGAGGGCTACAAGGTCATCATGGTCAGGATTACCAGCGATCCATTTCCATGCTGATCCTATAGAATCTATTGATCTCTTGTTTCTATCTTTCAACACGATGTTATTGATGTTGATTTTTATATTACTTGTTTCTTCTATTAAAAATGGATATAGTGGATGAGTTGATGGGATGTTCTTGGTGAAGTTATCTTATGTCATCTAAAATTGTGGCGTACTCGGCGATATTTATGATATGGAATATCCTGTAAAAGCCTGTTTGGACGATTTCCGATTGCGAGTAGTCCAATATCTCAATGGAACCGAGACACAGAGATTGGAAGGAAAGTAGTAATCTATAAATATATATTGATTAATTTTTTATACGATCTTTATGCACGAATTTTTCGGTGTCTGTCGTAACAGTGGAATTTTTATTTTCCTTAACTATTTCTTCTTTATATTTTTCGGAAAGTTTTGTTCCTTGTAAAGCTTTAATATTGTTGTACATCCATTATATATAATAGCTTTGTAAGAAAAAGAAGAACAAAATGTAAAAGAACAGAACATTTGCTAATTAAATGTCATATTGGATAGTCAACATTCACAAAGAAAAATAGTTCGTGTTTTTTCTAACTGTTACATTATCTTGTCGAAAACACATATCATGATTTTTGCAAGAGTGGAATCTTAATGTTTGACCATTAACCACACTTTTGTAGGGGGGAGCTGTGGCGGGGTAGTTTACTAGGATTGGTATCTATTTTCCGTTTCATTTCTATGGTCACATTTATGGGTTTCAATGACGATCCTCTCTTGATCTGCAGAATTTGTGACATCCTCTACAACTTCTTGAGTAAAACGGATGTGTTTTTTTTTTTTTTTTTTTTGCTTTTTTGTTGTGCGAAACAAGGAGGTAAAAATCTTCCAAAGATACCTATGACCCGTGCCACAAGTTATGTCGGATTCATTAGCCTACCGACTGAAAAACCCCCTCTCGCCTCAAGCCCCTTTCAATCCCTACGGCACCGCCGAAGCATTCCTTCGTAGGGAGGGATAATAAGCTTAAAAATTTAAGCAGGCTCCATTGTTCGCTCGTACATTCGAGCACCCCTTCGAAACGGGGGCACTCATGAAGAAGATGCTCCGGATCCTCCACGACATCTCTGCACAGACCATAGAACGGATCCGCAGCGTGCCCAAACCTGTGAAGATTCTGTCTGAAACAGCCATGGCCAGTTGCGAATTGAGTAAATTCGAACTCCACATCACCAGAACGACGCTTTAGCCAATTCGTAATATCTGGGATAAGCTGGTGTATCCTCCACGACTCAGCCCTACTCCACCTGTGCTGCCAAATGTTTAGGTATCTGGACTTAATCTCCTCCATGTCTGCTACCTGAGAGAATGCCCGTGCGATATACTTGTCCCTGGCAGCCAGGGCTTCCAGATCGATTGGCAGTCTGCCTGCAAGTACCCCCGATGCATCGTCTGCCACTGTGCGATACGCCCTACAGATCCTGAGGTTAGCAACCCTGTGAACACTCCTTATACTACGGAGGTATGACTTGGTTGCAAGGGCCCCGGCCCAGATTGGAGCCGCATAAAGCAGTATGGACTTACTCACCGAACCTGACAGAACCCGAGATTGTTGTCTGGGTCCCCCTAGGTTTGGGAGAATCCTGGCCAGCTTTTGTGTGATGGCAGCTGCTTTTTTGGCTCACTCGTTTAAGTGCCACTTGAAACACAGTCGATGGTCCAAGAGTACACCCAGGTAATTCATGCAAGGCCTCGACTCAATGGAATGGCTTCCAATTCTCACCGAGAGTGTTTCCACCTTTTTTCTGGAGCTCAAAAGAACTAACTCGGTCTTATGCTCCGCCAGACCAAGGTGATTCTGTGTTAGCCATCTCCTCGACGCTGTTACTGTCCTTTCTATTTTGGATGTGACCTCACTCAGAGTCTTTGCTACCACGACAATAGCAATGTCATCCGCATATCCGACAATCTCCACCCCATCAGGTTTACAAATCCTCAGAATGCCATCATACATGACATTCCACAGAAGTGGACCTAGTACCGAACCTTGTGGTACACCTCCAGTAATGTCAAATGTCCTAGTGCCTTCTTCCGAGTCACAGACCAGCATTCTCTCTCTGAAATATGACACTACTATCTGGATTAGGTAACACGGTACATCCAAAATGCTTAGCGCGTTTATGATGCAGCTCCAATCTGCAGAGTTGAAAGCATTTTTTACGTCCAATGTGACCACTGCGCAATACTTCTTGTCACCGCCAAGCCATCTAGTTCCATTTAAAGCATCCCTTGCAATGCCGCAGACCTTTTGGATTGCTCCTACGGTACCCCTTCTCGGCCTGAAGCCAAATTGCATTTCAGCCAGACCATTTGGCGACTCCGTGTACTGCTGCAATCTGGCGCAAATAATCCGTTCAAAGATTTTCCCAGTGGTACTTAGGAGACACAGGGGCCTATACGAAGATGGTAGCTCTGGGGGCAGGTTTCCTTTCGGGATGAGAACCAGCCGTTGCTTCTTCCAGCATTTGGGGAAGAGTCCTTCTCTCATGCACCTTGAGAAAACCTCGCAGAAGACGTGAGGTTTCGCTGAAATGGTTCTCTTAAGGATGACATTAGGGATGCCATCCAGCCCAGGTGATTTGTTTACCTTCAACCTACTCAAAGCCGCTTCTAGCTCAAGAGTGCTGATAGTGGGCACATTCTCATCTGCAACCTCAAGTGGTCGAAGTATCTTCAACATTCCTCTTGGTGGGAAGAAGGCGGCTACTATTTTTTCCATTAGCGAGACAGAGGAAGGGACTGATGCCTTGAGTCCATTGAACTTGCGCGTTACAATTTTGTAAGCGCTGCCCCAAGGATTCTGATCCACTTCTCCTATCAGTCTGCAAAAGGCATTTCGCTTGCTCCTGCAGATCTCCTTGCTTAGTAGGGACTTCTTGTGCCTAAATTCGTCGAGGAAGAGAAGAGTATCGTGAGAAGCAGGATTCCTCCTTCTGCTGCGCTGGAATCTTCTCCGTAATTGATGGCACTACGAGCGAAGTTCCGCTATTTCATCAGTCCACCAGTATTTAGGTTTCCTGCCATTGCTTCTAGTCTTCCTAGGCATAGAGCCATCGCACATCCTTGTGAGACCCTGCATAAGTTTCCCGGATTGCTGACTCGCATTACCAGGCGCTACTTCAAACTCGGATATAAACAAGTCCAGAGCTTACTTATCCAGCTTCCAAGTTTACCAAGCGATACCCAAAGCCCGCTTCCTCAATCTTAATCTTGATATAGTAAACCTTGCCTGAGGGGAAATACAAAATTGTATGTCAAACGTGATTGAGTTGCCCCTATTAAGTAGAACCATATCCAGCGATACAAATGCTTCCAAAACAGCCCGTCCGCGCCTATTGGTGCTAGTACAACCCCATTCCACTGCCTATGCGTTAAAGTCACCGGCGATTATGAGTGGGGATCTATGCCTCGCAGCACTAACCAGTCTATCCAGGAAGTCATCAAATGAATCATGACTAACGTTTGGCCATCATACGAGCAGGGGTCTCTATGCTCAAAGGAAGCATTGCCTTGTAACCAGATAGCCGCTCTGCCACTAGCATCCTGCGTCCACTCATTTAAGTCTTCTTTCGGCCTATGGAACTCACTAACTAGTAGTACATCAGCCTTCCTGTCTATGGCTGCTTGAGAGAGTAAGTCCTGCGCTGCACTGCACCTATTTAGATTAAGCTGCAGACACTTAGTCATGCCTAGCTTTCAGATCATGCATGGCCTTCTTAAAGGCTTCACACTTGTAACTCCCAGAAGCATGTGTATTCTTACCTTCCGGGCAAATAAGACACGTTGGATTTTCCCGACATGTCTTTGCAACATGCCCTTCAGCTCCACAACTCAGGCATAATTTTGAGCGGTCCGCACTAATCTTGCATCCTCTCGCAATGTGGCCATACTCCAAGCACTTGAAGCACCTTGTGGGACTTATATGTTGTCTCAGACGGCAACGAGCCCAACCCACCTTCAACGATCCCGCCTTAAGCAGAGATTCTGCCTGCTTGACCGGTAAGGTTATATTTGCTGTCTTCGTCCCATCTCTAGCAAATCTCATTGCTTTAATGGCAATGCTGCTGGGCTTGATTGGAGGAAATTTCATAGTAATGGCTGCCCTCAATTCTTCTGCCTCCGTTACTTCATCCAGATCACGACATTCTATAACTACTAGCTGGGAAAGCGATTTCACCGTTGCACAGCTCTGCAGGGCTTCCTTAATCTCCTCCTTTAGGGCTTCCGTCTGTGCACTACCCTTCTTAGAAAGATGGAGAAGAATTTCTCCCTTGGCCGTTCTGCGTATCCTGCTAACGTTGTCGCCAACTTTCTGGAGCTCAGGTTTCCCTTTTATCGTCCTTAAGATGTCTGCATAGGATAACTCCGACGTTTTAGTAATGACTAGAGCATCGGGCCGTGTTCGGCGAGACCTTACTTCAACTTTTTTAGGTGGTGGCTTGGAAGGTGCCCCACCCTTATTTTCAGGGAATGGTCGCTGCGTTTCCGCCTTCTTCTTCCGCTTCTTCCGATGCTCAGTTAACCTCGTCTCTGTGAAGATTTATTGCCGTAGCTAACAGCTCCCTCATCTCGTTGTTAACGTGCCGCTGCTTCTCCATCATCACAGCAAGCTGCTCTAATTTCCTCATAGCGCTTGATGTATGCGGTTCCTCCGGACAATCTTCGTCCACTTGCCTACTGTTATCAGCCGTCGTCTTTCTTGACTGAGGTGATTTCGACTTAGACGACCTAGCAGAAACTGAAATAGGCTCACCTAGTGCAACACCCACCTCTATCTCCCTTACTTCTGCATGCTCATTTGCTTGTGCCGACGGCGTATTCTCCACTGCGGCATTTGTGATTACCACCTCTGGCACAATTTCTGATCCTACTTTGAAAGGAGAGGCCACTTCATTTGCGCAGGATACCTCCCACGGTATCTTTTGTGGATCTTCAGCCTTTCTTGGAGGCGAGCGGCACATCTTACTGCTCCGCCTGAAGGCCAAATCTCCAGATAAACTTGTAGCTTTGTCCGCTGCGGCAACCAAGTTGGCCATTGCCGTAGTGATATTCTTCCCGGAAAAGTTCGACATTTCTTGATTTGGTTTGCCAGCGCATCATGTGCAGGGGGGCGGGCCGTAATAGTCAGGAACGGGTGTACCCTTGGGACACAGTCCCTACCCCAGTTCCCTGAGGCCTGACCTACGCTTTACCAGTCTCGAATACGCGGACGGACTGGAGCTCGCCCGGGGCAACGCAGCTTACTGAACTGCGTCCAATGTACACTCCCTGACCAGGGTCCAAAGTGGCTGGTTTCTGACCCACGTCACGCCTGCTGCCTCGGCAGAGCAGGCTCACATCACCCCTTCACCATCATTAGCGGAAAAACTAACAACGATTCGGAGACTCCCAGCGCGACGTGACGAGGATCGGTCATCTCCGCGTTTTAGGCCTACCGCCAGGCTTATATTACTGCCAACCTATTAGGTTCAGACGCAGACCAAGAAGCCGCCCAATATGGGAACAGACGCTTCTGGATTTGGGAAAGCTTATTACGAAGGGCGGCTTCCACTCGCCCCGTCACGAAAACTTCACAAGGGTGTGCAGACTTTTAAGCTACCCCTTCCATTCTCGCCGCTCATTGGTCGGGGACTGCTTATTCATTATTCGCAGCTAACCTACATATCTGCAGGCCATCCACTATCCGCCACCTGTGACCCCCACTGTAGCATGAGCAACGCCGAGTGTAAAACGGATGTTGTAATTGGCTAAATGTAGGTTATAGTTATTTTGTATCTTTAACATATTTGGCTCGGTGGTTTTTATACCATTGATTATGGCTGGGTAGAGATGTTTTTTGGGGAGTGTCTTAAGTGATTCTTCTGAGTTTGTGTCTATTATAACGACTTTTCAATTTGAGTTAAACATACGAACCGAGCTGACGAAATGCACGTTTCAAATGCTACCTTATTTTTATAACTCGAGTTAAAGTGTCGTATAAACGTTTAATGGATCGAAATTCATTTGGTGTTTTGTGTTGAGTTGCCATATGGAACGTGTACAATTATGTTGTTTTATTTTCATATTTTTAATGTATTTGTCTTTTATATACTAAAAAATCAATGTAAAACATTATTAATAAACAAGATAAGCTTTATACATTTATTTTTTATTATGTTCATTGTGGTTTAAAAAAAAAAAATATTTTGATGGCTTAACCATATTAAATTTTATACATATGGCAACTGTGAAGTTATTGTAATTAAACAAACTCGAATACAATAAACTAGCATTGGCTATGCACGTATAAACACTTAAAAAAGAAGTGGGCTTAGTCGACCCGAGCTGACTCAACACCGAGTCGGCTATCGTATAAACAGAGTAAATGATGCATTGGAAAAACTATTTGAAATTCGTAAATTAGTGTCTTCTGAAATTAGGAGCTGGAAGACGTTAGTTGGGGTTTCTACAGATGGTATTAAGTTTTCAAATGAACTATCACTACTGTGGACATTGGCTGTTAATGAATTTAAGTTGGGTTTGCGTGGTCTAGAAAGGAAATCTTCAACTAAAGGGTTTTTTAGAGGCTTACAACTTTAAATTAAAGTAAAACAAAGAAAACTATTTTTAATACCAATTAAACGGAGTTTATTGAATAGATAATTTTAGGACATTGATGTTTAAATACAAATGGGATTAAATCACACGATCTTGGTGTCCAATTCACGTCTGTTGTTCGAGAAATTATCCGGCTGTTAAATTTCATTATTAAGTTATCAATGATGAAAACACCTTGTTCGCTCATGTAGCGATCCATTTTAACTAACCGGAAGGTATCGGATGAAATGCCAAACCAAACTAAGCAAAAAGCAACTATCAGCTGTTAAATCGGTTGTCAAATAAAGCAATGTTGCCAACTCAAAGTTGTGAACCTCTAAAAAAATAAAAAAAACATTTTTAGTTACAATATTTGCTTCACCGCAGAATAACTATAGAGGAACCTCACAAGCGCACAGATCCTGTGCAGTGCACAAACTGTCAGGAATACGGCCACACGAAATCGTATTGTACACTACCTTCTGTCTGTGTATCATGTGGTGACCTCCACGAGTCCTCAAGCTGCACTATGAATAAAACGAACACAACGTCAAAAAAATGCAGTAAATGCTGGGGTAATCACACTGCGAACTATAGAGGTTGTCCATTTTTTAAAGAACTGAAAAATCGGATGAACCAGCGCAAATCAACTGCCCGTAGCCGGCCCGAGCCTATCACACAAGCCACGATGAGAGACCCACGCACATTCCAAATTACCACTCCCAACATTACATACGCATCCGCGTTGCGATCTGGATCACAACAAATACTCACCACAGAGCTAGAGAAAGTAACAAACACTGCCAAGAGTACACTCCAACTATCTCAAAATGAGCTCATACAGCATTCTATACCTCAAAAAACAACACCACTCACACCGCATAGCTCTCTTGAAAATATGATTGCCAGTTTCATACAATTTATATCTCAGACTACGGCAATGATGCAAAACATGCTTCAATAGATACTAAAAACGCAAAATCTAATCTTACAAAAACTCCGTACTTAAAATGTCCTCGTTCAAAATAACATCCTGGAAAGCAAATGGCGTATCGAAACATAAGCTTGAACTCATAAAATACTTATCCGAGACAGAAACTGATGTTTTATTGCTCTCGGAAACGCACCTTACAAACAGATATAAATTCGAGATACCTGGCTTCTCTTCTCTGATGGTAAAGCACATGGCGGAACGGGTATACTTATTAGAAAGCGAATAAAACACTATAAGTCGATATCATACTCGCTGAATTATATGCAGGCTACGTCGATTGTCAATGAAACTTCAAATGGTAACTTGACGCTTTCATCCGTCCATTGTCCACCCAGATTTTCCATTTCCGAATCATGCTTGAAGCAGTTCTTTGACACCCTAGGTTCCAAATTTCTGGCAGCAGGTGACTATAATGCTAAGCACCCCCACTGGGGCTCTCGACTTGTAAATCCTAAAGGAAAACAGCTCTACAACACAATAATAAACCAAAGCAACAAACTTAACTTTGCTTCTCCGGGCAGGCCTACATATTGGCCAGCTGATCCAAGTAAAATTCTAGACCTAATCGACTTTGCAGTTACTCGCAACATTTCTTGTAGTGTGATTTCAACGGAAACCCATGCCGAGTTATCATCAGACCATTCCCCAGTCACATTTCACTTACTGAAGCATCCCGCAACAAGTAATCATTCTTTCATGCTTACCTCATGGAAAACTGATTGGCTCAGATACAAAAAATATGTCAGCAACATATGTATGATACCGGAACTGACATTGACAACTCACTGGAAAATTTCTACATAACCATTGCGAGCGCTGCTGTTGCCACGACACCGATTGTACAATCTGGCCCAAAGAAACCTGTTGTTTTAACTAGCGCGGAAATTGAACGCCTAGTCTTAGAACACCGGCTGAGACGCGAATGGCAGGTCAGGCGATCTCCAGCATCGTTACAAAGACTCAAAACTGCTAAAAAAACATTTAAGCAATGCTCTCAAGACTGAGGATCGCAAAATCCAAAGGCACTACATTGAGAACCTTTCGCCAACGAGTACCAAGTTCTCGATTTGGAGAGCACAAGACCGCATGAACCCACCAATTTCAGCGGACTGCCCCATTCGGGATCAAAACGGAAACTTGCCTAGAAACGGATTTCAGCTTTGAAACAGTTTTAACCAAGAAGCTCGCACCACACATAAACGCAAACAACATCATCCCCACACATCAATTCGGGTTTAGATCAAAACACAGTACAATCGAGCAAGTAAACCGTGTCACTACTAAAATCAGAACTGCTTTTGAACACCGAAAATACTGTTCAGCTATATTCATTGACGTTGTTCAAGCTTTCGACCGAGTATGGCATGATGGTCTCATTTACAAAATAAAAAACCTGCTTCCACAGAACTCACACAAACTGCTAGAGTCATATCTAACCAAAAGGCTATTCGTGGTAAGATGCAAAAATGTCATCTCTAATGAGCATCACATAAACACTGGCTTTCCCCAAGGCAGTGTTCTTGGTCCGCTCTTATACGTACTATTCACCGCTGACATCCCTATAAATCCCCGCCTCATGACATCAACTTTTGTAAATGACACTGCAATCACCAGTCGGTCACGCTCCCCCAAACAAGCATCGAAAGAGCTATCCGATCACCTGCAACTTGTATCAGTCTGGCTGGACAATTGGCGTATAAAAGTCAATCCGGATAAATGTAAGCATGTGACATTCACCCTAAATAAGAGTGACTGTCCGTCTATCATCTTTAACAACACCACTGTTCCACATGCTACTGAAGTCACCTACCTAGGAGTTCATTTGGACAGACGACTCACCTGGCGAAAACATATAGAAGCCAAAAAAATCAGCATGAAACTAAAAGCACAGTCCCTCCACTGGCTCTTAAACCCAAGATCTGGTCTAAGCCTCGATCTAAAGATGCTACTATATAACAGCATAATAAAGCCAATCTGGATTTACAGTTCACAGCTTTGGGGGATCGCTAGCCCAAGTAATATTGAAGTCATCCAAAGAGCTCAATCGAAAATACTTCGCTTTTTAACAGGTGCTCCCTGGTACATATCGAATGCGAACATCCACAGGGACCTTAACGTTCCACTATTAAAAACTGAACTGGCTCAACTGAAGAAGAAATATCAACTTAAACTCTCGCAATATCCTAATCCACTAGCTCGTACACTCTTTCAAACGAGCAGCCACATGCGCCTACGTCGAAATGACTTGCCTGCCCCATGAACCTTAGAGGACCACGCAACACTGTAAAGTTTCTTAAGCTCACCACTAAGGGAACTTGTAAATCAAACAATCCATAATTTTAAAATTTCTACATTATTGTTAGGCTTTGTGTACAAAGTGATTCAATAAATAAATAAAGGTCGAAAAAAAAAAAGTTTGTTTCCGGTACCCCATTTACTAAATAGTGATGATGAAAAATAAATAAAAATGATTAAACTGATCCAAATAAACCTTAACTACTTTTGGAAAAGACCATCAAGGAAAGAGACACTGACATTGCAGTCGTGTGTGAACCCTACCGAGTGCCTTAGCTGGACAGCACATGGCTAAGTGACCTGACGGGAGGGGCTGCAATCTGGGCCCACAGCAAACTCCCTATATATTATATATCAGTGGCACATCGCACCACAGGGCTTTTGTCCATGCAAGGATCAAAGGGATTCACATTCTTAGCTGTTACGCACCACGAAATGACGACCTAACAACTTTTAATGCGATGATCTAGTAACCAATGCTCACGGAAAACCCCTCTTATAATTGCAGGTGCCTCTCTGGTTGTTGATTTCCGGAATAATAAGGTAAGAGGAGTTACTGAACCGGCGGGTGTCGTAATATATACACCTGTTTTACTTACTTCTGAAACTGAGAGGCTCATATGCAGACGTATTTTGTTGCGAGTGCAGACGTATTTTGGTGCGAATGCAATTAGGCAATTTTGGTCTGGCGATTATCACGAGGAAGCGCTTACATTATTCTAGCGTTCCATCGAGGGATTCGTCTTAGACAAAATCTCCCAGTTTGGATTCATCATTTTGGCACCCGAGCAGGGGCCTGGAGGACAATGTCCAATACCAGAGGAACGTGTCGTATGAGCATTAACTGGGCAAGGAATAGCCACGCAAGTTTAACCCAGTCACGGTAAGTTTTTGCAATTAGTGATCAATGCTTTTCTTTATGTGTGACTTTATGTGTGTGTATATCAGTGTATTTCTGATAATTCATTTGTACGGGTATATAAGACATAATAGAAAATATAATTTTGATGGTTAAAGAAGGGCATAGGGAATGCATAGGCTGACATAATAAATATATACAAATGCGGTTACTTTCAGACTATATGCACATTGCAAGTTTCGATTCTTTATTCCGCTTTGTGCTTTGTTTGATGGTAATTTTTGAGCTTGATCATTATAGATAAGTGATAAAAAGAGCATGCATTATTGTTGTTGAACAGGAATTTCGATCAAACTTTTGGATAATCAGTTAGATAAAGTGCAGGTGTTTAACTTTTTTCATTTCTGCTTATGTTTACGTATAGTATATAACAACTGGAGTTGTTCTTGTTTATCTTTTGTTTATGCACATTATGCTGAAATTTGCACGTCACAAGTGACAACTGTGTTTATGAGAGATTTGTTCGATTTAACTACTAGTTGTTGCTCCTACGGTTTTGCTTTGATTAGTGCATATAAAAAATGTACATTTCTAAACGGCTTGTCAGATTGGCTGGTTTGACCTTTAACTAAATTGTAGCATAATCTAACGCCACATATTGATACAATGGCACCATAAAAGACAAACACTGATGTACCACAATCCAAAGAAAGTATGATGAAATCACTGAGTCGTAATAAAGATTATATTCTTATGAATGCGAATTCGTTGACCCAGTCCGATTTAGAAGCAAGATTAAGCTTATTAGAATCCATCTTTCAACAACTCAGCGCTTTTCAATCGGAAATTGAGCAAGTTAGTGATGATTCGTCTGAATTCGAGTGAAATAAAAAAAATTTAAACAACAACTAACTTTGGCTATGCCGAAATTGTAATACTCTTCATGCCGCTGCTAGTAGTCCAAGTCTGCTAGTTTTTCTAATAAGAACTTTCATTTGGATCCTGGTTTGTATGGGGAGTACCCCCCTAGTGGTCTGATTCGGCTGATTCCACCAATGTACTGCGTATGTCAAAAAGACAGCTCCGTGTAAAATTTCAGCTCTAGCTCAAAAAATGAGGAACTAGTTTGCATACATATAGACAGACAGATCTAGATCAACTCGTATCGTTGCGCTGATCAAGAATATATATACTTTATTGGGGCCTTCGATGTCTCTTTCTATGTATTACAAATTTCATGAAAAATTCACTGCGCAAAGAGTATAAATACTGAATTGTCTGTCAAATTTAAGACGTCGGTCAAGTGTTCTAGAACAAACTGCACAACCTCCAATCCTGAATTCCTCGCAAGGTATTAGATCTCCAAGTAAGAGAGAGATAAAAAATGCTTTACTGACATGGTGTAAGAAAACAAGGTGCCGCCACTTGTTATGTGTGTATGTTTGTAGTACATCACATTTTTGTTTCTATTGTTTGCTTTGTTCTCGTTTTTGTGTTTTTGTGTTGTGTTTATGTCCGTCTGCTTGTCAGCTGCGGTCGACTATTGCGTGCAGTTGCTAATAGCAACAATAACATATACCAATGTAACTATAGCATCAACGAAAGACAAATACGTCACTTTTAAATTGTCTCAAAGAAAAATTTCATTGGACCATATCGAATGATCCTGCAAAATCAACAACAAAACATGCAACAACAATAGACACTATATTTACACGATACTTAAATACTGTCGATACACGAATATTTGTTGTTGTTATAACAGCAAGGGAGCTGCAAGTAATACATGCAATTAATGAGGGTTAGGGAAACGGAAATTTGTGTGCAGTAGAGGGAACAAAAAAGAAAAAATTGAAAAAATGAAAGAAATAAAAATTTAAAATTACGTTAATTGATTAAAATTGAATAAAATGGGTTAAATTCTAACCTACGTCAAGCCCTAAGAAGGAAGGTACCTCTATCGGTCGAAACCCTAAGTCAATAGGGGACAATTGAAAAGGTGAACCGTGTTATAAGGAGAACCACCACACTGCGGACAGCGACCATTGTCAGAAAGACCAATACGCTCCCTGTAGCACTGGAGGATAAGAGACCAACCTTAACTGAGCTAAGGTGGCCCTAGTACTACGAGGGAGACGCATTTCACTATCATCAACAGGTGGAGGACGGTCTCCTTACACAACATTATTCTGGTGTGACTCTAATGCAATTTCAACTGCCCTCCGATGTAATTCATCACGACCAGACTTATAGCGAACACTGTCAAGAGTATCTCCTATAAAGGAAGCAATATCTTCCTCGTATATTCTGATGTCATTACGAATATGTCTGGGGGGAATAACGCCCATAGAAGTGCTATAGTTGGGGTGTGCACTCACATGTGTTGCCAACAAAAACTGCTTAGAAAGCAGCTCATTATGTTGGCGAACCGATAAAGCTTTTACTTCGTGGTGGAGATGGTCAATACTGGCCATCTGGAAGCAGCCGGTCACTGTTCTAAGGGCGTTATTCTGACTTACTTGCAGGTGTCCCCATTGAGTATCACTAAGGAAAAGAGACCATACATGAGCGGCATAGTTGAGGACAGAGCGTCCAATTGCCTTATAGATGGTATTTAAAATCTCCTTCTCCTTTCCCCAGGAAGTTCCTGCTAAGGTCTTAACCACTTTATTCCTCTTAATCACACGATTGAAGGTGTTGAAAATGTGAGAAAGCTGTCGAAAGTTACACCAACAATCTTCGGATGAAAAATAGTTGGAACCCTTAACCCTCAAAAAAATGTCCAATTCCATAGAAACCTCCTTAGTCCAAGAGGTACAATGATGTTGATTTGGACGATGAGAGCTTAAGGTTGCGACCCGAGGAAAAAATGGTACAATCGTCAGCATAGGATACTAACTTGATGCCTGAAGGTGGTTGTTACGACAAAATCAATCAATGTAAAAAGAAACGATTGTTACGACAAAATCAATTTTATTCAAGTTTAAGTTTAATGGCAGTTGGTTGTGTCAAAATTGTATTGTTTTTTGGCTTCCTTATTTTTCGGCGTCTTCACGTTGGCGTCAGAGAAAAAACCGACAGGGCTGCTATCTGAGCTGATTTGCCTTTCGATCATGTGACCAACTACCGATTACACATCAGTAATCGATCACAACTGCTATAACAGTGATAATAGCATCTTGGAAATATATAGATTAAATAGCAATGAGGATAAGACTCCCCCTTGAAGGATACCCATTTTAATCTTTCTAAATGTTGACCTCATGCCTCTGAATACAACAAATGCTTTTCTACCATGAAGGTAGTTTTTTAGCCAGCGTTTGGTGGTTACACTCAGAGTGGTACGAAAAAGTTCTTGCAGCAAGACTGCATGATTGACAGTGTCAAATGCTTTCGCCAGATCCAATATCACCATAACTGGCCTTTCGCATGGCCTCGCGTGATTGAGTCCATTAGCAACATGCGTAGCAACCTCACTCATGGCCAAGGTAGTGCTGTGCTCCTTCCTGAAACCATGCTGATGATCTGCAATAGTGATTTGTTTTGTCATTGTCGGAAGAATCAACGACTCCAGAACTTTAGCCACTGGGGAAAGAAGAGAAATAGGTCTGTAAGAATTACCTAAATCATTTCCCGGTTTCAGGAGGGGAATAACTCTTCCTATGTTCTATACGTCAGGGACAACAAGTTGACACAGAGGTATTAAAAAGTTAAGTGGCGCACGAAATCGCTACTGGCCCTAAATGTTTGAGTATAAGCATGGAAAAACCATCAGGTCCCAGAGCCTTAGAAGGCTCTGCATTGCGAATCGCAGCTTCAACTTCACCAGAACTAAATTCCTCCGGCACAACTTCAGGTTTGATGTTTTTAAACCTACGTATGGAAACCGCTTCTCTCTGCTGTTACTCGAGGGGTGCATAATAAATTGATGACAAATTGAGCGTCACATTTCTTAGCATTCCCTATTTGTTTTCCCTCAAACATGACGAAAGATTGAGCTTTACGCTGTGGCGCACCAGATAAGCGCCAAATTGTATCCCATAGCTTACGAGATCCAAGACTACATGACTCAAGATGATGAAGCCATTTTTCTCTACCATGATCCGACACAAGTTTTGCGATCCCAAGATTCATCCCAGCTAAACGATCATCACTTGGATCAGTAGCCCGAATCTGATCACGTAAATTCGCTACGCTATGACGGCTATATATTCAGTGAGACGGGTGAAGTCTCCTACACATGGCCATTAAATCACACCAACTGATTCCTGGCAGCAGCAATGAAAGGTTCGTTGACAGTTCAAGCTAATTTCCAACATCAGTGTTTGAGCGTCTAGAAACATGGTATGCTGCACTACCATCTCACGCAGTTCCTCACAGGGCGTGGATGTTTCCGTAAATATCTACATAAATTCAAGCATGTAGATGACTCGCATTGTCTGTTCTGTACAAACCAGAAAATGTCCATGTTCTCATAAATTGTTCCCTCAGAGAGTTGATCATGACAGAGGTAGCTGGAAACCTTGCACCAAATGGCGTGATTGACTACATGCTAAAGGATGAAGCTTCCTGGAACAAAGCGTGCGGGATAATCGTTGCAATAATGCAGCAGGTCCACAAAGATGAGGAGTTAAACAGAAGTGTGGTCTTACCTGCTCTCCCTGGCGATATAATACCTCGATTGGTGGTACCGCCAGATTTGAAAAAAGAGAGAGTGTAATCCTGGCGTGACTTCAGTAGGTCTTTGACACATCCTAAAAAACAAAAAACCACTCAACACTCAAAAAAGTTGTTCGTTGCACTCAAACAATCATTCATAGTTCATTTTTGACTTAAAATCAATCGAACCGGTGGTTGCTTGCAAGCGTTGTGAATACGACTTGTGTGCAAACCAAAGAACTGCACGAGTGCTTCTTTTTGTGACTATAAGTATACTTCCTTTTAATGCAGTTGCGGTGTAATCGTCACCGAATACTAGTTTGTCTATGCATTTACAATACTCATAATAATTTTTGATTTGCGATGTCAGTCATTAGACTCTTCACGGGAGTGAATAATTTTATAAATTTATCATGAAGTTTGTAACACACAGAAGGAGACATCGTAGACCACAATATATATTTGTGATCAGCTCGATGAGACGCGTTGATTTAGCCATGTCCGTCTGTCCGTCGGTCTATCGGTCCATCTGTCCATCAGTTCGCAAAACTAGTCCCTCAGTCCCCAAACAAAAAAATTGTTAAACAAAAGGTTAAAGAACAATGCTTCTAAAAATGTATATTTTTAGTACTTGTCGTTCTACACCCAAGTGAATTACACACTCTGTGAAAATTTCAACTGTGTACCTTTTACGGTTTATGAGATAGACGGGCGGAAGGACGGACATTGTAAGCTTAGTAGTAGGGTCGCGTTAGTTCCCTATGGGTACGGAACCCAAAAAAGACAAACAAACAATAAATAGGAAACAAAAACATGAAAATAAATAAATAAGGATATTATGAAATACCAACCTCTGACCCGAAGGGGGAAATTTATTTGCAAATAGTAGCGAGCTATGCCCCTACTCACAGCTATGTGTGGTCAGAGACATATAAACTACAATAATGCAGATGGTAAAGGTGACCCAAATCAGCGACATCCAGTTCATTCAGCGTGCAGTGTGATCAGGAGTCCCGTAGGCAGCGAATGTTGATGGATGATGGCGATATCTCGGGTGAGAGAACGTGATAGAATTTATTGTATGACGTGCATAAAACTCGGAAAGGATCGTGTAGGGCATAGTTAGTAGTGCATCTATTCAATGCTAAAGGGACAAAATTTCTGGTAGGACGACTAGGGACACAAAAGTTTAACTGATTCAATAGCTCAGGAGAATCAATTTCCCCAACTATGAGCTTATGAAGAAAACTAATCCCAAGACTTATCCTACGATGCACCAAAGATGGAAGACTGATAAGAAGGAGCCTATCAGAGTAAGATGGCAAACGCAAATTAGGATTCCAGGTTAGGCCACGAAGGGCAAACAAGAAGAATTGTTTCTGTACAGACTCAATTCGAACTTGATTATTTATATATTGCAGTGACCAAATGCAAGAGCAATACTCAAGGAGTGGACGCACAAGACATATAAAAAGAGTCTTTGCTCCTCGCTTTATTTACAATAGAAGAGATATGTTGGTTAAAACACAGCTTGGGATCAAACTGGACACCGAGGTCAATAAAATTAGAGACTCGCTCGAGTTGGACGTTTTCAATCGTGTATGTAAACAAATGAGGTTTACGCCGTTGATACGTCATGAACTTACATTTGGAGATATTTAGATATAACTCATTTGCAGTATACCAAGAATGTAAAGAATCAAGATCCTCTTGGAGTCTGGGAGGCACCATCATTAAATGAAAGGCACAATTTTACATCGTCAGCGTACATGAGGACACGAGAATGTGAGATGGAGAAAAGGAGATCATTTACAAAAAGGTTAAACAATAATGGACCTAGATGGCTCCCTTGAGGAACTCCAGAAGTGACAAAGACTAGACCAGAAAGAGTACACTTAAATAATACTCGCTGAACCCTATTTCTCAAATAAGATGCAATCCAACAAAGAAGATGTTGTGGAAAACCTAAAAGGTCAAGTTTATGTACAAGCAGATCATGATTAACAGAATCAAACGCCTTACTGAAATCAGTGTAAATAACATCAGTTTGACGTTTGTCCCTAAAACCAAGATTTACAAAAGATATAAACTCAAGCAAGTTTGTAGTTGAAAACGCTTTTGCATAAAACCGTGTTGACACGGAGAAATAATTGTTTTACAAAAGTGATAAAAGGTTGAAGTGAGTATTTTTTCAAACAATTTTGGGATTGCTGAAAGTTTAGCAATAATATGTATTGGATATGTAATTGGATATGTCAGCTTTGTTACCTTTTTTGTGTAGGGGAATAATAAAGGATTCCTTCCAGATAGGAGGGAAAGATGCGCTCTGAAGTGATAAATTGAAAAGTTTCAAAAGTGGTTTAAACAGAGACTCCGCACAGTGCTTAAGCAGACAACTAGGTATTTTGCCTGTGCCGGGTGAGTAAGTGGATTTCAACGATTTTAAATTTGTAAGAAGACATTCCTCCCTAATTACAGGAGAAACAATGATGTTACAATGGGAAATGGGATATGGATACCAGTTTTGAATATAGGATTCAGAGGAATAAGTGGATTGAAAGAATTTTGCAAACAGATCTGCAATATCCAAATCAGTGTGGCCATGTTCTTTAACTAGATACAATGATGAGGGAAACAAAGAAGATTTGCGCTTTGAGTTCACAAAGTTATAGAACTGCCTAGGGTCGCGTGAAAATTGCTGTCTACAACGTGAGAGATACTTATTATAACAAAGGATATTTAACGAAAGAAAATTAGCCAGGGCCACACAAAAATTTGCAAAAGCAATAGAAGAGCCAAAACTCTTAAATGTTTTATATAGCTTCAACTTGATGTTCTTCAGGTTAGAAAGTCTTCTTGTAAACCAAGGTGGTTTATATGACACTTTCGAAACAGCATTATAGGGAACAAAGGCATCAAATATATTGTATATCACTTTATAGACAAAATTAATAGCAGTAATCATATCACTGCAATTGTACAAAAAAGACCAATCTATTCCGAGAAAGACTTCATTAAGTCGGGCAAAGTTCACTTTGCGAAAACGGAATCTACGCATAGAAGAAGATGTGGAGTCTGAAACAGAACGGCTTACAGAATGGGATATTTCCAAAGTTGGATGGTAAGTAGTAGGAATACTTAAAGGTTGGCATTTTGACACAGAAGTACCAACAGAATCATTACTAAGAACAAGATCAAGTGATCTATTGTGATGGTTTACTACAGAGTTCATTTGAAACAAGGAAAATTCAACCAATGTGTCGAAGAAATCATGTTGTGCTGAAGGAGATACTTCGAGATTCCAAAAAAAGACCATGAAATGAATGGGAGATTAAAGTCACCTAGCACGATGAAAGAGTCACGATCCCGAAAAATGTTATTATCAGAGTTAATGGATCTAGCATGACAGATATAAGTTTCCAAATTGGAATTAGGTGGAATATAAGAACACAATATACGTATAAACAGATTCATGAGGCAAAAATAACCTCACGCAAATAAACTCAAAATTGGCTGAACAGTTTAGATCAACGAATTATGATCTTAGGTGAGAGACAACAGCAATGAGGACACCACCTCCGCGTCGAATACGGCGATCTTTTCTATATATGGCGAAATTTGAACAGAAAATGTCATTACTAAGAATACCAGAGTGAAGCCATGTCTCGGAAAACGCTATAAAATCAGATTTAAAGGAGAAACTATCCCTATACAAATTGTTAAGCTTGGACAATAAGCCTCTAACATTGTCCACAAAGGTGTTCGAAGAAGGTGGAGAAGAAACGCGTCTAGAATGTTTGAAGAGGATACCTATATTACAAGCAGCACAGGATTTGAGGTAGGATCGGCTGGAGGGGCAATTGTGGCAGGAACAAGAGGAGTGGTGGAAGGTAGTTAGGGGGTAGCGTGGTTGCCCATAAGAGAAGGTGGCAATAAGAGAAGGGGATGAGGTGAATCGAACTGATATTTAGTGAGTAAATCAATGCTCGAATCAAAATCAAACGATAGTTGATTTACAGCACTATTCAATTTGATAAAATTGTCACGTATACTACGATACATTGCCGAAAAATCAACCTGACGCTTAGAACAGGATGGGCAACACCACTTCAAACTGCCACAAAATGTTTTGGATCTGCTGATAATCTTGTCATGGTCACGGCCGTTTAGTCCCGCACACTTCAAGTGTGAAAAATTGTCGCACAGCCAACATCGTACTGCGCGTAGAGAATCAACATCAAAAGTATTCTTATTTTTACATGAAGGATTACAACAAATCATGTTCACGAAAAAATAATACAAAAAAATAAATAAAATTCAAAAAAAAAAAAAAAGTCTATGAAAAATTAGTTTTATGAAAAAATGCAAATACTAATAGTACACACTGTAAGTGATAGCGCACAAAAAATCAAAAAAGCCGTAGGCAAAAACAAAATGTTACAGAAAGAAACGCAAAACGGTACTGAATCGCAGATTAATAACAGTTTGGTTTCGCAACAACAATGTTCACAGATAATAACTTTAAAATGTTATATACAATAACAAAGGTAAAAATTATGAAACAATGCAAAAACAAAAACAAAAATGCACTAATCACTTGAAAAGATAAAGAAAAATACCTCAATTAGAAAATATTAAAACTATTTAAAAATTTATGCACCACTAATTAATCCGAAAACACGATCAATTTAAAGTTATGCACAATAATATAATATTGACAAATTGAAGTACAAAAAAAGTAAAAATTCAAAATATTTATTATAACAAAAGTAAACACGTCCGCTCTATTTGAAACTCACTCGAGAGTATTAATATAACACATTTCTAAATTGACTCCCGAATTGAACTTTTTTTCGACCATTCACCAATACAAATTGGATATAGTTGCACAGTAAAAAAAGATCAATCCGCCTGCAAAATGTATAGAAAAACAGACTGGGAAGAGAATTTGTTGTCAATAGCCTCACAATAAATGTACCTCTTAGGGAACCAGACGATATTGAAAAGGCAGTGATACACATGGATGACATCGTCTGGCACGACGTCCTACTTAGAAAGATTAGGACCGTATTACCAAATATTCTGTGCGAAATCATGAAAAGTTACCTTGACACTCGCTTTTTTTTATGTAAAATTTAAAGACCAATCTTCAACACTAAGTCAGATAAGAGCAGGAGTCCCGCAAGGAAGCGTGCTTGGCTGCTATACACTTTATATACATCAGACATCCCAACTCCAGGAGATAACTCATCAATAGTGGCTAACTTCGCTGTCGATACAGTTTTAATGTATTCGCACAAAAACTTAGCTGTGGCTAAAGGTATTACAAAACTCTAGAGCGACATACCAACGTAAAAATTACTGACCTTCCATCTCACAAACTGTCTAAACGTAGACGCTTAAAACGAAGCAGATCAGTCTATCGAACCTAACTCAGGTTCCGGTTGGCGCTGAGAGGAATGTTGCGGTTGTTAGGCTGCCGAAAATACTACTTAAATTATGAGTCCTAAGTTATCCACACCATTATTTACTAAGCATACGAAAATGTTCGATATTGTCATCCCTGTATATAGATATTGGCATTTCCATGGTGTTGGACATGACCATTGTACACATTCTAAGTGATAAAAAAGTGAGAATAAAACATATTCTAGATACGTCTTTTACATAATCTTATAGATCCTTAATAGTACTAACATTGGTGTTTTGGTCTGTTTCATGCGAATATTAGATACAAAATAAGGATAAGAAAAGGAAGGTGCGAATGTGGCAAAAATAGAAGTAGTTTTTGTGATCATCTTTAAAAACATCAGATTCAGCGAAACCAAACACAATATTTTAAAGTAACAAATTTTAAAATGTTAAGGAATAAGAAATCTTTAAAATCATTTTAGTTTGATAAAAGTTTCATAGGTACTTTTTAGGGTTCCGTACCCATAGGGAGCTAACGGGACCCTATTACTAAGCTTACGATGTCCGTCCGTCCGTCTCCTGCTCTATCTCATGAACCGTAATAGGTAGAGAGTTGAAATTCACAGAGTGTGTAATTCACTTGTGTCTAGAGCGACAAATACTAATAATAGACAATTTTAAAAGCATTATTCTTTAATTTAATTTTTTGTTTAAAATGTTTTTTTTTTTTTTTTGTATACTTTTAAGCTGGTAATTGTAGTGAACAATGCTTCACATTATATAGATTTTTTTAAAAGAATATGTACTCCGTGCTGTTTGTATTCATCGACCATCGCAAGAAAAGGTATGCAGTTTGTGGATAGTATCCACTGGATACCTGGAATGCTTTTTACATCTTTCCATTTTTCATTTAATTTTGAGGACCCGTTTTCAATTTTCTGTGAGTAGATGTAATATAATTTTATAGTATGCCGTGAATGTTATTTTTTGCACACTCAAAAAATGATTGAGTGTCTGACCACATTGTTAGACTTTGTTATATGCCAAACCTTTCTTTTTATTACCGCATCCACTCCATCAACAGCACCCTTTCCGGGCGAAGTTGCAAAGAAAATCCAATGTATAAAATCAGATTCTAATTTTTTCATAAAATCTGGTAGGTTCGATACCATGAATTTGTATTTAAGCTGCGAGCTACTTCCGTAAGAGAATATGAAAATATTAGATAGGGTACCGTAGAGGACTGCATCAAAAAACAAAAAATATCGTCTTTGCTGTGGCTTAGGTTATCACTGATGATGGCCCAAAAACCAAGTCACACAAGTGAAAATAGTTACCTGCCGTTAACTGAAATGTGCACCTCATTTTGAGTGGTAAGGTGGTAATTCTGGGCGTAACCGATTTGAATAGCTAACTCAAAAGGCTTTCAATCGTTTTTGATCTCCTCAAAATTGTTTTTGGGGATCTTTTATTAAAAAAATAAAACTTAATTAATTTATTTTACTTCAAGTTCATTTCTTTTTTAGAGTTCCGTACCCATAGGGAACTAACGGGACCCTATTACTTAGCTTACGATGTCTGTCCATCCGTCTCCTGCTCTATCTCATGCACCGTAATAGGTAGAGAGTTGAAATTTTCACAAAGTGTGTAATTCACTTGTGTGTAGAACGTCAAATACTAAAAATATACATTTTTAGAAGCATTGTTCTTTAATTTAACCTTTTGTTTAACAAATTTTTATTTTTTGTAGTATACTTTAAGCTGTTAATTGTAGTATACTTTTAGGCTATTACATATAAACATAACTTTATATTTTAAGCAAAAAATCTCGTACGATGGTACGGAACCCTCCGTGTGCGAGTCCGACTCACACTTGGCTGATTTTTATATTTTTTCAATTACATATGTTTACATAAATTTTCATTCACGTTTATATTTCAGATCGCTTATTAAAATCAAGTACATAATACATGCACGACATAATAAACAAATTTTCGACAATTAATTATATTAAATTTTCAAAAAAAAAAAACTTGAGGATCAACAAATTTTGTTTTTTTTTTTTTTTTGTTGGTGTTAAAAAAAAATTAACAGAACTATTTCGTTTTTGATGACTCGTGGCTGAAATAAGGTGCTGTGTTTGGTGTGAGCAACGTATGACACATATCACAGACTCTAGCGACTCGTTTTCTTGGTCCCGATGTAACCGTTTTCGTCAAACATTTTTCGCAGTAAATATGGCCACAATGCCGGCAATGAACCTTTCGTACTGTAACTGTGAAAAATGCACTGCAAGTTGGGCAGTTCTCCACGTCATCATCCTCTTGCCAACGGACCTCAGAATCGGCGTGACGGAGCTTTTCAAGTGACATCTTTAAAAAATAATGGTAAGAAAAAAAATGTACTTTATAACTTTGTTTGAAAATAAAAATAAAGATAAAGCAGATTTTAGATATAGTTGATGTGGTTAAAGAAAACTACATTAATGCTGATTTTCAAGTATATTTCAAAATTACTAGATGAATAAATTGGATTTAAATGATCAGTAACGGTTTGAGAAAACGAAAAAAATTAAAAACCAAATTTTGTTTATAGCAAACCATTATTTTTTTACATTTTAGTTCGGATTGCTATTAAAAGCATGTTTTTTAGGGTTCCGTACCCATAGTGTGATAACGGGGCCCTATTACTAAGCTTACGATGTCCGTCCCCTGCTCTATCTCATGCACCGTAATAGGTAGAGAGTTGAAATTTTCACAGAGTGTGTAATTCACTTGGGTGTAAAACGACAAATACTAAAAATACATATTTTTAGAAGCATTGTTCTTTAATTTAATCTTTTGTTTAACAATTTTTTTTTTTTTTAGTATACTTTAAGCTTAATTGTAGTATACTTTTAGGCTGTTAAATATGCACATAATTTAATGTTTTAAGCAAAAAATCTTGTACGATGGTACGGAACCCTCCGTTTGCGAGTCCGACTCACACTTGGCTGATTTTTTATTTAGTTTTTTTAAACTATATTTTTTTATATAAATTTTAATAAAATAAGTAGCAGGAATGAAAAGGGAAACTGCAAAAATTATTTGCATACACTGCGAGTTGTTCTTTATCACAAATTTCCATTTTAATTTCTCACAATTAGCCACGTTCCAATAGGGCATTTGGTGGCCGCAGTGACGAGGTGTACTTATTCCCGTCCTAATATTGTCGCCGTAGCAGAATGAAGTTTCCGTTTCTGTATGAAATGCACAGAATTTTGTTTTAGTTGTTAATGCAACCTGTCAAGCACTGTTTCCTCTTTCTGATCTGGGTTCTGTGTCAAATGTACTGAAATCTATTTCTGTTTTATGCAAAAACCAAGCTTAATGCCCGATTCAGACTGAGCATAAGCAAAATTTTTTTGTAAGGAGCTCAAAAAGTTCCTAAAACTTCTACAACAACAACAGGCACATTACCAAATTGCAGAGTTGCTGCAGTGAACTTTTACCGAAATTTATTGTACTGCAAAAGGGTAAGCGAAAATTGAAGTTGGGCTGGGAAATTTTCAGTAGAGCTGCCAAGTTCTTGGTCCTTTTCGGCTTTTTTTGGCCATTCACGACTTTAAACAGCTGATCATTGCACAAAACAATTAGGAGAAAATTGTAATTTTAATTCACATTCACAGAAAGTATTCACATTGCATTTTCGGAACAGCTGTTTTTTAATTTGGTTATACATACAAACGGAACGTTGTGGCTAATTGTGAAAAATTAAAAGGAAAATTGTGTGAAAAATGCATGATTAAAAACAATTTGCAGTGTATGCAAATAATTCTTGCAGCTTCCTTTTTCATTCTTGCTACTTATTTTATTAATATTTAATATCATTACCGAGTTCTGTGCGAGTTCATTGACGAATGGGCGACATTTTCACTTCACGTAAATTCTACTACTTCGCTTTTAACTCACTTTTGCAACATCGGCGCACACATAACGTTAACGGAATATTAAAATTTTATTTTGCGCTGTAAATTGTTTTTCGAATTTGGCTTTTTGGCTCCTCTTGCCATCTGGCGCCTAGTGTGACCGCTCCATTCGCTCTACCCAAGGGCCGGCGCTGATGGGAATAATGGACGCCAACACCTTAAAATGTGTTTATGTTGTTGGTGTCAATGGTGGACATACCTTTAGAAAGCTTGTATTGCGTTTTTGCAATCAGTTATGTATGTAGTTTTCCTTATTAGAGACGCGCAATCTTATTCTTTCATTAAACTTACCTGCAAAGTTTGCGAAAGCTTAACAAAATCCTTTTGCACTTGTTCACTAGTGGCCAAATCATCTTGAAGTATTTTAATCTTCAATTTATAATCTGCATTCAGTTTATACAACTTTTCCTATAAAATTTGTTTTTATAGACAGAATTAAAAAAATATATAAAAAAAAGACCAACTTTGGCTATGCCGAAGTTGTAATACTCTTCACGCCCCTGCTAGTCAGAGTCTTGAAATTTAGAAGTTTGGTGGATACGGGTCAGACACTTATATTATCAACATTTCAGTTCCATAGTACAAAAACAAAAACTTTTTCTAACAAGAACATTAATTTAAAAAGGGGTTTTTATGGGAGATACCCCTCCTGGTAACCCTAGGATCATGAAATTTATATGGTTGTTGGATATGGAACAGAGACTTAGTGTCCAAATTTCGATACGTAAAAAAACAAAAAAAAAAAAAACTGCTGATCCGACAAATGAGCATCGTTTGGTAAAAAGAAACCTATGTACAAAATTGCAGCTCTCTAGCTCAAAAACTGAGGGACTAGTTTTGCGAACAGACGGACTAACGGGCAGACGGACATGGCTAAATTAACTCGTCTCATCGAGTTGATCACAAATATATATATACTTTACGTGGTCTGCGATGTCTTCTTCTGTGTGTTACAAACTTCATGACAAACTTATAATACTATTCGCTCCCGTGAAGAGTATAAAAAAAATAATACAAACATTGGCATCCTGAAGTTCAATATTCTCCAAGTGAATCTGGGATAAGCGTCTGTTAAGCTCAACCTCCTTACGCTCAAGTAGCGTTTTCGTCATCTCATAGTTTTGCACAGTCACCAAGTTTTCCGTAAGACGATCTCTGAATAAATCAACTTATTCAAAAAATGTATTTCAAATAGCATATTAAGATGTCAACATACTGCAATGATTTTATGTCCACTTGAACCTTTTTTTTATATGCCTTTCGTTCGTTGTTACACGCTTCAAGTTTAGTGCGTAGAATATTAATTTCATCCACCGAAGTAACACATTTCTGCTTCTCAAATTCACTACTCAGGCGTGCCTGTATAAGTTCATTTTGCTGGTGTAGGATTAGCTCCTGTAACTCTACGACATTATTTGGTAGGTTAATGTATTGATTCTCTAATTCTTCCGAAGTAGCCAAGTAACTTCCAGATAGAAAATTGTTGTCAGCTTGTAATAATTCCAAATGTTTTTTAACCTGTTCTCGTTTATCTGTGGCACGTTGTAATTGACGCATAACTTCGTCTTTGATCTCTAGAAATTTTTGTTGCATATTAAGAAAATCCTGTTCATTAGTTTTGACATGATCACGAAGCTGTTGCACCTCCAACTTATGTTCTTCACGTTTTTCTTGCCAATGATGTTCCAGATCCTTACGTAAAGCAATTTCCTTCTGCAAACTTTCGTGAGATTTCTTAATAACATTTCGCAGTGAATCCAATTGTGATTGCAGCTCTCTTTTGCTGGCAAGAACTTCCTCTAGTTGTATTTTAGCTTCCTTACATAATTGGCATGCAGTTTTATTTGAATCAACCCAATTTGATTGACTTATCGAGTCGACTTGCAGTTGTGAGCATTCAATAGTAAAAATACCATCGGAATTATCTTTGGTTTGGAGCTTTTCGTCAGCTTCTCGTAATTTTTCTTTAAGTGCTTTCATTTCTTCGTGTAGTTGTTCAACAATAGAGCGTAATACTTCTGCATCTTCATTGGCCTTTAAAATGTTTTAAAAGTAAAAAAAAAAACACATCAATTTACGTTCTACCGAATCTAAACTGTTTGATAAACAGGGACATTGCGAGGAAATCAATTCGTATATGTGAAAAATATTATTAATATGATCGTGCCGAATTAAAATGCATATACAAAATTTCCACGGTACATAAAAAAACAATAACTGAGATTTTATAAACGGAAGAGTGTAAAAAACTATACTAGTACGATAACTGGATTTAATATTAATGTTTTTATAAGTTTTCTCTTAAAATCACCGTAGCAAAAACAGCTAATTGAACAGGTTTATATAAATGCTGTATACCAAATTCCTTCGATCAGTTAAAACTACGGTCCTACGTCGCAGATAATTGGATGAAATTCCATTAAAAAATGATTACCCACACCATAATGAACAATTGCAAAATAATATTTCGAACAGTTTTTGCCATTTTAAGATTTCATACACTTTAAGTGTGTAAGGTATTTGGTATAACCCTCCAAATAAAATAACTTTCTTACATATTGATTGCCTGCCACCTTTCCTCGCAAATTCTCATTGATATTTTCTTGCTGGATGCTGATGATTGAATCCCCACCAAGTTTACGAACCAATGTTCGTTTGACATGATTGAGCATCTGGGGTGCTAAACCATTGTTTGCAAGATCTTGTTGCTGTTGATATACGTTTCCTTCCAACTCTCGATTTTCACATAACAACCTATTACTTTCCTCTTTAATACGCTCTAGCTCTGCTTTACATAATGTAGACTCCTCTATCGTGTCTTGAACAAGTTGCTGCAATGATGATATTTCTTCTTGAGCTTTCAAATCTTTAAGATGCATTTCATTTTCTGATTTGAGGTTAGAAACAACAAATTGACTTTTCAGCTCATCTAGCTCTTCCTGTAATTTCTTTCTCTCTGCTACGCATATTGCATATTCAGTATCCTTTTGAATGTAAAGCTCTTTCATTTTGGCACGTTGAGTATTGAACTCGTTTTTAATTTTCCTGATCTCAGCATTTACTTCCTCGACTTCCTGTGACAGAGGATTGGAATCTGAAATATGTAAATGATCATTATAACTCTTTAAATTTATGACACATTTCAGTACTTTTTATATTGTAGCCCGTTGCACCATTTTCTAATATACTTTCGTTTTCCTCCATACTTTCCAACCAGATATTTTTAAAAATATTACTATAATAATAAACCAGAAAGCTAAATTCTCTTAACGACTTATCAGACTAATTTCAAAACATCCCAACAACTAAGCGAAGACAAATGTTTGTATTCAAACCCATACTTTTATTAAATCAATATGGCAGTTCAAAGTCATACTTCACAAAATAATCTGTATGTAGCTGTACACGTGAAGACTAGCCGAGTTGCACAACTCGCTCTTGTTAAGCATAGTATACTTATTTCATCTTATTGGTTGAATAGATGGGTCAGTAAAATGAAAATCTTATAATAGCCCATTTATTGAGATTAATTGACACAATCGTATAGTCTTTCCACGTGAAGTAATAAGCTGGAAATACACAAACGACGTTATCTTGCAAATAGACTTTTGGTGTGTTCCTGCAGCGAAACACAAAAGTTCAAATGTATGAAATCGTTAGAAGCTAGTTATGCCCGATTCACACTGCTTCAAAATTGTTGCTTTCCCAGCGAACCTTCACAAAGTGGTTTCGCCTCAAAAAGCTGTTTTTTGTTTTGTTTACACATACAAATGGAACGTTGTGGCTTTTGCAGCAGAAAAAATATTGCTTCAAAGTACCCAAAGCAACTCTGAAGTTCGGTAATTTTTTGGAAAAGAACTGGTTTGTGAACCAAAAGGACTGCTTGTTCGCGTGGTGAATTACAAAAAACAAAATTTGCTGAACGTCAATTTCTTTGCAGAATTTATATTAAATTTGATGGCAGACTTTCCTATCTACTTAAAAAGTGATTCCAATTCAACTTATTACATAATAATAAATACTTCGTTTTTTAAATGATTCAACTTTTAATACGCTTTTCTTCAATAATTACTTTCTTAAAATTTACAATTCACAGCTATTTTTTGTTTACTGAAGTCAATAACGCTGAAGCCGTTTGCGTACTTTGAAGCTGCAATGGTGCGTTTGTCAACCTAAAAATAAGTGTTTTTAAGGAAGAGGAAGCTAATTTTGTCATTTTTTATAATGTGATATGTTTATTGGTTAAATAAAATAATGAATAAATATATTTTTTTTAATTTAGTGCCATATTTTATTTTCATAATAAAGTCTTCTATACCTATAAACAAAAATTTCTCAAGGTTGTCATGGAATTCACTTTCGACTCAATTCCAACCCAATTACAATTCATCGTGCCACAGATTTCGCTTTCAGGCGATTTGAAATCTCCCGCTTTTGTAGAAACGATTTTGTTAAATACTCCATTATCTTGGGTTCTACACGATTTTCGGTTTTGAGAAGGGAAGTTTTTTCTATTCGTTTGGTTTTTGTAGAGTGCGGGAGTGAGCAGTGTCAAAATATTTGCTTGGCATCTATGGCTGAGTATAAATAGTAAGAAGAGGCTTCAAAGAAAAATAAACAATAAGTTCTGCCATAAACTCGATACAAGTAAGATGCCTTTAAAATGAACAATATTCAATCAGCTGTTCATTTGAACATCAATGTTCGAAAAATGAAATCTTCTGTTTTGTAGCACCGATGGATTTTTTGGGTGAATTTGAAAACAACCGTCCTTAAAACCGTCGGCTAATTCTGTGGTACGACTGCCTATATGTTTTTAAGAGCACAATGAAATATCCGGTGGTGAATGAGTGGGTCATAATGACTCAACCCTCACGTCCGTATAGTCAAATTGCCAGGTTCAAATAAAAATTTTGTGAAAAATACATAATTCAAATCAGTGGTGATGCAGCTCTTATCCGTATCAAAATCGACAACAACCACATAGAAAAGTGCCGTCATTCAGGGGTTGTTGTTGTAGAATGTGATGCAGAATTCAAAATTCACAAAACAATTTGAAGTAAATTTTAAATTGTAATTTTTTTTTTTTTAATTTTAATAAAATAGGTAGCTGCAAGAATTATTTGTATACACTGCGAATTGTTCTTATGTATTTTTCACACAACATATTTAAAATTTAATTTTTCACAATTATACATAACGTTCCGTTTTTATGTTTAATCAAAACAAAAAACAGCTGTTCATGATTCAAAATTGACAATCTGAACGACAAGATACATCATTGTTGTTGTTGTTGTAACAGCAAGGGAGCTGCAAGTAGTGGTATGCATACAATTAATGAGGAAAGGGAAAGGTAATGGAAACGGAAATTTGTGTGCAGCAGACGGAACAAAAGAAAATATTGAAAAACAAAATAATTAATATTAAATATTACGTTACTTTATTAGTTTTGGAAAGAAATGGGTGGAATTATTAACCTACATATCAAGCGCTAAAAAGGAAGCTACCTCTACTGGTCGAAGCTATAAGTCAATAGGAATCAATTAGGTAGATTTTATGGAATAGTTGAAAAGGTGAGCCGTGTTGTGAGGAGAACCACCACACTGCGGACAGCGATCATTGTGAGAAAGACTTATGGGATCCCTGCAGCACTGGAGGATCGACCTCAACTGAGCTAAGGTGGTCCTAGTACTACGAGGAAACCGCATTTCACTCATCAACAGGTGGAGAACGACCTCCTAACACAACATTATTCTGGTGTGACTCTAAAGCATTTTCAACTGCCCTCCGTTATAATTTATCACGACCAGACTTAAAACGACCTAATAAGAAAGCTATATCTTCCTCGTATATCCTGATATCCCTACGAATATGCCAGGGGGGAATAACGCCCATAATAGTGCTGTAGTTGGGGTGTACACTCATATTTGTAGCCAACAAATACTGATTAGAAATCAGTTCATTTTGTTGACGAACCGATAAAGCTTTTACTTCGTGTTGGAGATGGTCAATACTGGCCATCTGGAAGCAACCGGTCACTATTCTAATGGCGCTGTTTTGACTTTCTTGCAGATGTTCCCATTGAGTATCACTAATAAATGGAGACCATACAGGAGCCACATAATTAAGGACAGAACGTTCAATTGCCTTGTAGGTGGTGTTTAAAGTCTTCTTCTTCTTTCTCCAGGAAGTTCCTGCTAAGGACTTAAGCATTTTCTTCCTCTTTATCACACGATTAAAGGGTTTGTTTGCGTGTGTTGAAAACGTAAGAAAGCTGTCAAAAGTTACACCAAGAATTGGGTAGTAGTTGAATTAAACCTTCAACAAATATGTCCAATTCCATAGAAACCTCCTTAGTCCAGGAGGTAAAAATGGAAGATGTTGATTCGGTGAGAGCTTAAGGTTGCGACCACAGAAGAAAAAAGAGATTTTTATCTGAGATAATTATTTATTAGGCCGCAAATTTCATTCATATCCACACCCGAAGAAAAAATGGTGCAAGCTTGTTGCCTGGAGGTGGTAATGGCATCTTGGACATATATAGGTTGAAAAGCAATGGGGATACCCATTTTAAGTTTTATAAGCCTTGACCTCATACCTCTCAACTCAAGAAATGCTTTCCTACCATTAAGATAGTTTTTTAGCCAGCGTTTGGTGGTTACACTCAGTGTGATTTCAAAAAGATCCTGCAGCAAAACTGCATGATTGACAGTGTCAAAAGCTTTCGCCAGATCTAATGTTACTACAACTGTCCTATCGCATGGCCTCGCATGATTAAGTCTATTAGCAATATGCGTAGTAACCTCGCTCAGGGCCGATGTAGTTCTGTGCCCCTTCCTGAAACCATGCTGGTGATCTGCAATAGTGATTTGTTCTGTCATTGTGGGGAGAATCAACGACTGCAGAACTTTAGCGACTGGGAAAAGAAGATAAATAGGTCTGTAAGAACTATCTTAATCGGCAGCATTTCCCGGTTTCAGGAGAGGAATAACTCTAGCTATCTTCCATACGTCAGGGACAACAAGTTGAAACATAGAGGAATTGAAAAGTTTAGTGAGGCACGAAATCGCTACTGGCCCTAAATATTTGAGCATAAGTATCGAAACACCATCAGGTCCCAAGGCCTTAGAAGGCTTCACGTAGCAAATCGCTTCAACTTCACCAGAACTAAATTCCTCCGGCACAACTTCAGGTTTGATTTTTTTAAGCTTACGTATGGAAGATCGCTTCTCTTCTGTTGTTAGTCGAGGGGTGCATAATAAATTTAATAACAAAATTGAACGGCTCATTTTTTAACATTTCCTATTTGTTTTACATCATCGTGATTCAGTGCAATGTGAAAAGGATATAAGAACAATTCGAAGTGTATGCAAACAATTCTTTCACCTATATTTTTCACTACTGTAACATAATTTTTAAAATTTTGAAAAACAATTTTCAATATGAAATTTACTTAAAATTTGTTTGTGCATACTACATACAACTAATTTATGTCGAGAATGACGAAAAAAGGCGAAAATGACCAAAAACTTGGCTGCATTGCCGCAGAGTGGTCAGCATTAAAACTGAGTTCTAGCTGAGTTCAAGCAGAACTTAAGCAGAGTATTTTGATGCTGTCACTTGTTTTTCTGATGATAATTCTTCAGTTATCATCAAAAATGGTTTTAGAATTATGCACCGTTCCTTCAACTGTGCAAAGTTGTTTTAATTTATTGTAGTACGGAAAAATCTTTTTGTTTCTGCTTTACGATCGCGATTGTCGCCACTAAAGCACCAGACAAACTCTTTCAAACATACGGTAGAGTTCCAGAGATGCGCTTTTGTGATAATATATAACTGTATTTTTCACTTAAGCACGGGTCTCATCCAACATTTTATTTGCATCACGTACAATCAAATCAATGGAATGTGCGAGGCAAGGCAAATGAGTCCATCCTATGTGATCAACAGCTGCTTTCATACTTATTAGCTGCGTTATCAGTCACAATTTCATGAATTTTGTTTCTTATCTTCCACCGCTCGCAAATATTACCAATATCATCGCGTGTATCGTTTGCGGTATGAGTAACAACGAAACGACAACAATCTAACAAATGTGTTCGCACTTTCCATTCCTTTGAAATGCAACAGGCCTGTATGATTCCGTTTTGCATGTTGTTAGATTCCACATATTGTTGTTAGAGAAATGGACTCCACTTCTGTCAGAGCAATTTTTGGGTTTCTCTCCATTTCATTGTATTTGGCGGGTAGCATTACTTCTGTTAAATGCGATGGCAACACATAAGTTGGATTGAAGGCAGTCGAATATGATCGAAATCCTTTTCAATATAAAATTATATTGTCTATATAATCATTATGTACAATAGTATATATGTAAATGTATTCGTTTTAAAAAATATTCGTCCACTATCGGAAATGGTTGTAAGTCCTTTACAACCATCTTTACAAGCTTAGCATTCACTTGTTTTTTTTTTTTTTTTTTTGTATGAATCCATAGGGCCAACAACGAATTGACTCTGTTGAAAATTTACGACTTCATCTCAGTGTTCCATAACTACATCGCAATCCGATAGAGTTTCTGTTGTAGAGGAAGATGTCGGATTTTCTCGCAGTTGGTCGAACCTGATCATTTTCAATTTCAATTGTTGGATGTCGGGTCTTTAAATGTTTTAACAAATTAGATGTAGTACCACATTTAAACAAAAATTTTTGTTAGCACAAATCACATTTTGCCTTGACTTCGGGAGTATTGTTGCTAAAATATTGGCAATACCGCTTCTACGTTACATTTTAACTTTTTATAACTCGTCCAAACTCATTGACTTTTTAATACAAAAGTAACGGTAAACGTTGTTTCTCGTGATTGCCAAGATAACAAATACAGCATGACATAAAAATAAAACTTGTATATTTCTTCTCTTTAATAAAGGGCAGGTAGTATTGTTACACTACTATCGTATCACATTTATTAAAATAATAAATACAATGTACTATGACTTATTGTGACAGATAAACTTTCTGCAATCCCAAAATTGTTTGAAAAAATGCTCACTTCAAGCTTTTATCACTTTTGTAAAACAATTATTTCTCCGTGTCAACACGGTTTTATGCAAAAGCGTTCTTTAACTACAAACTTGCTTGAGTTTACATCTTTTGTAAATATTGGTTTTAGGGACAAACGTCAAACTGATGTTATTTACACTGATTTCAATAAGGCGTTTGATTCTGTTAATCATGATCTGCTTGTACATAAATTTGACCTTTTAGGTTCTCCACAACATCTTCTTTGTTGGATTGCATCTTATTTGAGAAATAGGGTTCAACGAGTATTATTTAAGTGTACTCTTTCTGGTCTAGTCTTTGTCACTTCTGGAGTTCCTCAAGGGAGCCATCTAGGTCCATTATTGTTTAACCTTTTTGTAAATGATCTCCTTTTCTCCATCTCACATTCTCGTGTCCTTATGTACGCTGATGATGTAAAATTGTGCCATCTCAGACTCCAAGAGGATCTTGATTCTTTACATTCTTGGTGTTCTGCAAATTACTTATATCTAAATATCTCCAAATGTAAGTTCATGACGTATCATCGGTGTAAACCTCATTTGTTTACATACACGATTGAATACGTCCAATTCGTGCGAGTCTCTACATTTAATGACCTCGGTGTCATGTTTGATCGCAAGCTGTGTTTTAACAAACATATCTCTTCTATCGTAAATAAAGCGAATAGTGTTTTTGGTTTCATTAAACGTTGGTCTATTGAATTTAATGACCCTTATACCACAAACACTCTTTTTATATCTCTTGTGCGTTCACTCCTCGAGTATTGCTCTTGCATTTGGTCCCCACAGTATATAAATAATCAAGTTCGAATTGAGTCTGTACAGAAACAATTCCTCCTGTTTGCCCTTCGTAGCCTAAACTGGAATCCTAATTCGCGTTTGCCATCTTACTCTGATAGGCTCCTTCTTATCAGTCTTCCATCTTTGGTGCATCGTAATATAGCTCTTGGGATTAGTTTTTTTCATAAGCTCATAGTTGGGGAAATTGAGCATGCTGAGCTACTGAGCTTTTGTGTCTCTAGTCGTCCTACCAGAAATTTTGTCCCTTTAGCATTGAGTAGATGCACTACTAACTATACCCTACGCGATCCTTTCCGAGTCTTATGCACGTCATATAATAAATTCTATCACGTTCTTTCACCCGAGATATTGCCATCATCGATTAATACCATCGTCATTCGCTGCCTACGGGACTCCTGATCACACTGCACGCTGAATGAACTGGATGTCGCTGATTTGGGTCACCTTTACCGTCTGCATTATTGTAGTTTATTAGTTCATATGTCTCTGACCACACATAGCTGTGAGTAGGGGCATAGCTCGCTACTATTTGCAAATAAATTTCCCCCATCGGGTCAGAGGCTGGTATTTCATATTATCCTTACTTATTTATTTTCATGTTTTTAAGGTTCCGTGCCCATAGGGAGCTAACTGGACCCTATTACTAAGCTTACAATGTCCGTCCATCCATCCGTCTCCTGCTCTGTCTCATGAAGAGAGTTGAAATAACTTGTGTGTAGAACGACAAATACTAAAAACACACATTTTTAGAAGCATTGTTCTATAATTTAACCTTTTGTTTAACAATTGTTTTTTTGTAGTATAATGTTAAGCTGTTATTTGTAGTATACTTTTAGGCTGCTAAATATGAACATAATTTAATATATAAGCAAAAAATCTTGTACGATGATACGGAACCCTCCGTGTGCGAGTCCGACTCACACTTGGCTGATTTTTTTTTCCTATTTATTGTTTGTTTCTCTTTTTTTTCTAGGTAATTTATGTTAGTTTAAGTTCACTTCTATTTATATTTTTGTGTTAATTGTTACATTTATTGTTGTTTTTAAGCTGACAGCTTCTTTGTCAATGCCATTTCAAATAAATAAATAAATATACAATATTTAAAAAAAAAAATCCGAACTCCGGGACTTGCGTTCAGCCGAGCCGACTCTTAACACACTAGCCTATCAAGGTAATTTCATTTCTATCAGCAAACGCACGGTAAAATTTACTTTTGTATTTATTCAGATTTTAATACAAAAAGTCGAATTTTCCAACTTTTCCGGTGGATTTTCCAGAAATTGGCCCATATGAGTACAACAAAAAAAAAAAAACAAGCTAAATATGACAAGCCGTTCTCAAACAATACGCTTAAAATAAAGAAAAAGAAATTTCTCAATTTTTGTTAGCTTTTTGAACGCCCCTCCCCCTTGATGATATAACTGCACAATGACAAAATTTTTCTTACAAGCATAACCATATCCTTTGTTTTCAGAATATATAAATAACTTGTCGCTACGGCTTGTAAGTCACGAGATATATTAAAAATAAAAGCTACATTTCTGAAAGAGCGTAATAGTGGCTTTACAGTGGCTCGTATCACGAAGATTCGGTTTTGTGGTTTACAGTGGTATTTTAGTATCACGAACAGCTGTTGTTTGTTTTGGTTATACATATAAATGGAACGTTGTGGCTAATTGTGATAATTAAAATGGACATTTTTTGAAAAATATATGATTGAGAACAATTTGGAGTGTATGCAAATAATTCTTGCAGCTTCCTTTTTCATTACTGCTACTTAATTTATTAATATTTAAAAAAAAAAAAAAATTACTATTTAAAATTTTCTTCAAATGCAATGATCAGCTGTATAATGCGCGGCGCGCAAAAAAAATTAAGAAAAAGACACAGACAATCACAAAAAACGACGAAATTATGAAAATGCTGCCAACTTACTTGGAAAAATTGCTCAGCCCTGTTAAGACTGACCATTCAAAAAACCGAATCTTAGCATATCTATTTGAGATTAGCATCTCTCAATCGAATCACTCTACAACAACAACCCCTCAATTTTGTCATTTTCCCTGTTGTTGATGTCAAATCGAACTCGAATCATAGTCGCATCTTCATAGATTCGAGTCTTAGCTGACTGTAAAACCACTATAAGATTCTGACATATGCCCCCTTTTTAAAAACGTTTTCAGGTTAAAAATTGATCTTATAAAAATTATTGGAATATGATTTATTGTATATTACTTCTGGGTCGGCAAAAATCCTCCAGCTATACCCTCCTCGCGGGTGCCGTTTGGGCAATGGGCACCACTGTTTGTAGTGCTGTTAGGTCTGCCTGATTTGCAGCAATGCAAGCAGGTGGTGCCTAGTCAAGACCAATGTCTGAACTCCTCTGTCTCTTTTCGGAGGATAACTTTACATGTTACCCCAAGGAGAGGTTCCTGTCAGTTGGATTAAAATGCTAGGGGGAGGGATCCCCGATTAAAAAACTCAAATGGAGTACACAGATAGCATTAAAGTGCGGAGTGGGATATTAGTCCAAACGTCGGTGAGAGGATTGGCTGCTACCACCGGCGGACACGGGGAGAATACAAACAGTGTCACCAGTGGCCAAACCTCTACTGTAACGGGAGAATGTTACAGTGGTTGTAATGCTACTGCCAATTAAAAAACGAAAACAGAGAAAGGGTTAGCCATCAGGGGTACTGCAATCGATATAGACTCGGACCTCGAAAGCATGAGTAGCGGGGCGACCGTCAACACAGCTGCAGAGGAAGAGTTTCTCAATTCCCCAAAGGCCTCTACGTCAGGTACCACATCCGTTAGCAGGAGTGGGCCGATGAAGAGGCCCAGTAAGGTAAACCTGAAGGCTCTTGCTCAATACAAGGCAGCGGTCAAAATAAAATGACGCCTAGAAACCAAGGTTACTCTTTCGCCTAAGGAGCCGGAGGACCTTAAATGGGCTAATGAAACGGTCGCGAAAGAAAGAGAACACTTCGCGCAGAGTGGAAAACCGACATCACCCGAATGGACAGATGACGGCGGATCAATGGAGACAGGTTGACGCAAAAATTCTCGATGCCATCGTTGCCAGGTTGATGGACGATCCAGACAAACCCTCGCCCTCGTTTGAAGGATCAGGTACTTGGGAGTCAAGATCCTTAAATGTAACGAGAACAAACGCTGAAATGGATCACGGAGGTATCTCCTAAGATAGAAGGGCTATGGGAGGGCTCGAAGCTGGAAATAGTGGATAGAAACGATATTCCGTGTGTACCGCGTGCTAAGGTACGAGTACCTAACATGGTAAAACCGGAAGTTGGTCTACCGGTATTCCAGCGGCAGAATCCCGATGTTCCAACTGCGGACTGGAAGCTACTACACGCTGGCAAACCAGACTCGAAGGGCTCCAAGGATCTCATCCTCCAAATAAACAAAGAGGCAGAGGACATGCTATACCAGCGTTGCGGGAGAATGTAGCGAATAGGGTAAACATTTCTACATATAAGGGTCCAACATCGGAAGATATATTGGACATCACTTTCTTTTACGGTGACAATATAAAGATCTTAGACTGGAAGGTGCTTGAGCAACCCTCCTTCTCTGATCATAGTTATATAAGTTGTACTGTAGATATAAAGATCCCACGAAGAACAAAAGAAATATTAAGGAACCCTACAAATACAAACTGGGGTCTTTACGAGAACTTGTTAATGGGTTACTTAAGAAATGATCCTTAGATCACTTCTAGCAGCGACGTTGAGGAGCTCTAAACATCTAAAATGGAAAAAGGAAGGAAGGTAGAGAGTTCTTTAAGCTAGCCAAACTTGCTGACTGTGAAGAATGCTGGAGAGAATATAAAACAGTACTATCGCTATACAAAAAAGAGATACAGAGAGCCAAAAGAAGCTCCTGGCAGAACTTCTGTGGTAATTTGGACAAGACTTCTGAGGCGTCGAGACTTCTCCCATAATCCCTTCACTAATCCACAAAGACACAGGCGAATGGACCAAAGATGGAAAGGGAAAGCTGGAGGCACTTATAGATGCTCACTTTCCTGGCTGTAGGTTTCAGATGTAAGTGTAACAACACGGGATGCATTAAATGACGTATGTGAGGGCCTGATTACATCAGTTAGACTGGAATGGGCCTTAAAATCGTTTGACCCCTTTAAATCCCCGGGACCGGTCGGCATTTTTCCCGCGCTTCTGCAAAAGTGTAGTGCTGTACTGACACCATGGCTTAAAGGTATTATCAGGAACTGCCTGAGGTTTAACTATCTTTCGAAGAACTGGAGACTTTCAAGGGTTTTATTCATACCAAAGGCAGGCAGGAGCAGGCACTTGTATCCGAAAGACTATCGGCCGATAAGTCTCACTTCGTTCATATTAAAGGCGCTTGAAAGACTATTGGACTCGTATATTAAGGAAAGGGTTTCACCGGATCTAATATCGAGGGACCAACACGCCTATACGAAAGGCTGCTGCAAATATAAAGGGCCATACAGTACTGGGAGTATGCAATAGGTGACTTCCTTCACATATCAGGAGCCTTTAACAATGTTTCGACAGAAGCGCTGTTGGAGGGTTTTGAATCAATGGACGAGTCCTTCCTGGGGTGGTTCCGGCTGTCGGCCCTCAGTAAAGTCGTCTTGTTTTGTTCGTTACTTCCGATGAGGAGAAACAACACACAACTTTCCTTTTTGCGTTCTTGATTGCTTCTGTCTGTTATTTTTCTCATTCTTACTCGACTAACTTATTTATAACATATTTCATCTATCGCATAACCTAACAACTAACTAAATAAAGATAACTAAAGATAATTCAAGAGAACAATTTGTAAAAATTAAGAGACTGCAAAGATTAGTAAATATATATAAAATTAAGATACTTCAACGATTAGTAAATATATATAAAAGTAAGATAATTCAATGATTAGTAAATATATGACGCCAACATACTCCCCACCTTGGCAGCTCCTTCCAACCATCTTAAGTCCCATTCGACTCCAGAGGTAGCGGGCATATCTTGTGTATGCTGCGCTTCAATTCACCAGAACTTGTCTTCACTGTGATTACACTAACGAGTCCGTCCTGTATAGGGTTCACTTCCATTACACATCCTAGGCGCCATTTATTTGGCGGGGCGTTCTCATCTGCCAGAAGGACCAGTGTACCTACTGCATTGTTGTTGTACACCTTAGTCCATTTTTGGCGTTGTTGAAGTAGGATCAAGTATTCCTTTGACCACCGCTGCCATACTTCTTGCTGCACGGCAACGACTCGCTTATATCGATTCACCATGAACAGCCTTAAGATGTCGTCACTGTAGACCTCTGGTATAGAATTAAGAGGTCTACCCACGAGAAAATCGCCTGGTGTTAATACTTCCAAATCATTTGCATCATTGGTGAGAGGGCAGAGTGGACGAGAGTTCATTATTGCCTCTACTTGCGCCACCACTGTCGACATTTCTTCAAAGTTTAATACCATCCCGTTAACATGGGTTGCCAACAACCTCTTTGCTACCTTAATCACACTCTCCCATAGTCCCCCGAAATGTGGCGATCTTGGAGGTATAAATTTCAACTCTATCCACATTCGTCGAAAACCTTTTTCTATCTGGATCCTTATGTAGATTCGTTGACACCTCTCGTAGTTCTCGGCATGCTCCTTCAAAATTTGTGGCTTTGTCTAACAATAACACTCCTGGTTATTCTAAGCGACATAACCTTAACTGGTGCCACCTTGGACTTCGATGCTACAAACCTAATGACAACCTTGCCCTCTTCATCCAAACTTCTGGCATAACCTTTGCAAAAAAATCTTCCTTAATACTACTAGTGGACTTAGCATACCCATTAGATCGAAGAGCTGTGCCAACTCTGAGAGGACTACCCGCTTCGTGATCTTAGTACTTGCAGTACAGTCCAATGTCTTAATTTCCAAAGAGTCACCGATCAATCCTTGCGTTTGTAAATCCTCACTTACACAATACGAAGTTCGAGTTTGCCAAAATTCAGAATTCATGCAGAAATCTCACTTTTCAATGAGCAAAGCTCCTCGATTGTGTTAGCCCCGACCAGCAAGTCATCCATCTAAAAGTTCTGTAGTATGGCTTTACACCCCGCTGGATACTTCATACTAAGTAACTCTGCCAAGTAGTGCATACTTCGAACCGCTAGGAAGGGCGCGGGATTGGTACCATATGTTGCCGTTTTAAGGCGTAACACTTGCATGGCCTCAATAGGATTATTTCGCCACAATATTCCTTGGTAGTTGCAATCCTGATCGTGCACCAACACCTGCCTATACATCTATCTTAGACATATCACCGGTAAGAGCATATCGATGGCAATAATAAAATCTCAAATAAATCATCCTGAAGCTTTGGACCCACCACTAGCAAATCATGTAATGATCGTCCATTACTAGACTTACAGGACACATCAAATAGCACACTTAACTTGGTGGTTACGGCGTCAGGTCGTAGAACTGGATGATACGGTATGAAGTAACGAATCTCAGAAACATCCTTGGTATTAACAATTTCTAAACGATCCAATTCCTTATATTCATCAATAAACTTCGTATACGCTTCCTTTAGAGACCCATCTCTATTCAATCTATGTTCTAACTTAACATAAATCGATTCAAAGCTAAACTGGGCTTGTCTGCCCTAAATGGCAAACAAACTATGAAACGCCCTGACAAGGTTTGCTTCACATTTGCCAAAAAGTGATTTTCGCAAAATTTCTCTTCAGTCGTGTACTGATTCATTGAACTCTGGATATCCTTCATTTTCCAAAAGGATTCCACCATCTGCTCAATTAATCCTATTTTGCTTCTTCAGAAACCACTGCTGCTGATAACCCACAGTTCACATAAGGTGTACCTTCACCGACTACCAACCATTCCAGAAGAGATTTCTGTAGCAATAGGGCATATGGTGCCAACCGAATTGGACCTACTGCTAGCAATGAGAAGAATAATTCGATGCCTAACAATATATCAATGTTTTTGCTAGAATTAAATTTAGGATCTGCCAGTTTCATCCCTTTGGGTAAGTTCCATTATCCTTCTGGCTTGGATGTATTTCGAAATTAACCATCAAGCACACACTACAATTCAGAAACTCATTTCATTTGCCTTTCACTTCTATGTAAAAGTGCATGATGAAGACCTTTACATATTTTGCAACGTATATTGGGGCAAGCGTTCGTGCTATGGCGTTTGCTAAAACAATTAATGCACAACGCCAACCTCTTCGATTCCTGATACCTTTGCATCACATCCAGTCCTAGGAATTGGGGGCAATCCGACAACCGATGAGCACCAGTACACTTAAAGCAGGTACCCTTTCCTTCCTTAATTACTGACTTCAACATGGTGCAGTTTTCTAAAACCTTTCTACTAAAATTCGATTAAGTCGATGACCGTTCCTGATTCAGTTCGCGACCAATCATATTAGTGTAGCGACGAATTATAAATTTTGAGAATACTTCCCAACTAGGCAACTCCTCACGACTATAATAGAGCTCCCACCGTTGTAATGTTTGTGCATCTAGCTTGCTGCTAACAAGATGCACCACGATTGCACTTAAAACATCCTCCGTCGAACCCAATGTTATGCAATGCAGCTAACTAGCGACTTTCTTTCTTCCTGACATGAGCCTGAATAATAATCGCTTTATTCTAAAACCGATTCTTTAAGATCTGCAACGCCTTCTCGTAATTTGAAGGCGTAAGCTCTAAAGATTCTATTGCATTCAATGGTATGGGTCCTAAGGACGATCGCAAGTGTAAAAACTTCGATAAAGTAACAAGTTCGCAACTAGAAATGTATGTAACAAATGTATTATACTAGCTGTACCATTCGGTAAATTTCCTTGAAAAGGTAGGGATAGAAATAGTGGGAAATCTTACATTCCTCGAAACATTCGATCCACTCCTGAGTCCTGGTTAGTCGCAGTACTATGATCGTTGTTTTTGTTTCGCAATACCTCCTAACAGCTTTGCTTTTACCTCACAAAACATTTCTTCGAACGTCTGTCTGAAACTATCGTTTAGTTCACTTGATCACTGTCTCCGTACTTCTGATTGAACGCTATTTAATTGTGAAAAATTTATTTCAACTAGGTTTAACCTCGACTCTAGTTCTGCCAATGTCATCACTACAGAATTCTCTAATACATAATTCCTACTTCTCTTTAATGAGTCCAAAAGATCTTCCCTTACCAGGTGCAAGTCATTTTCATTGGTTGAACGCCATCTTGGAATATACTTTTATTAACCTGGATATCACTTGCTAAATTCAGAACAGAATCGCCTTCCTACGAATAGAATCGCACGCACAAACAGATGCATTCACTTCTTTCAATTCACTTTCAATATGCACACCCTAATGCAAACTAGATGAATTGATTTTCTACGAATTAAAGCGCAAGCCAAAACAAACGAAATCACAGAACTCAACTGCAACTCTAATACCCCTGCAACAAACAACTGATTGGTTGAATCTAAGCCCAATTCAATTAAATTTCAATTTAAACACAAGCATAAATAGACCAAATCACTTCTTCCAATTTCAATTTAAACACAAGCAATGTAAACAACAATTCGTAATAGTCTTTTAAATTTTTATCCAATCTATGCTATCACTGTATGCACTGCTTGTAGAGAAAAGTTAATTGCCTTTGAATATTAAAATGATAAATAATGAACATATATGCCTTACTGTTTTAATACAGTTGCCTACTGACCTACAAATGCAAGCATAAAGCACACAGCAAAATGAACAAATTCCAATCAAATTGTTATATGCTATACATAAGCACAAAAGAAATGAATTGAACAACTGCACTTTGTCAAACTGATTATGTTCAAACTTCGATCGAAATTCCCGTTCAACAACAACAATTCATGTTCACTATGTCACTTATGTATTTTAATGATCAAGCAAAAACTACCACCAAACAAAGCACAAAGCGGAATAGAAATTAAACGAAGTCTGCTATGCACTTGTAATCTGAAAACTAACCGCACTTATATACACGCACATATGAACATATGTAGTTGAGTCAGTCTATGCCTTTGTCTGATGACATTCAAATTATACTTTTTAAGGTTCCGTACCCATAGGGAGCTAACGGGACCCTATTACTAAGCTTACGATGTCCGTCCGTCCGTCTCCTGCTCTATCTCATGAACCGTAATAGGTAGAGAGTTTTCACAGACTGTGTATTTCACTTGTGTGTAAAACGACAAATACTAAAAATACACATTTTTAGAAGCATTGTTCTTTAATTTAACCTTTTGTTTAAGAAATTTTTATTTTGTAGTATACTTTTAAGCTGTAATTGTAGTATACTTTTAGGCTGTTAAATATCCACATAATTTAATATTGTACGATGGTACGGAACCCTACGTGTGCGAGTCCGACTCACAAATGGCAGATTTTTTTATTTTTATTTACTTTTATTTTTATACTAAAATTATATTTTTATTGCAATTCACCGCACTCGGAATATATGATGTCTTATTAAGTATTTATATGCACAGAACTTAACACTCACCTGAAGTAACCAAAGATATGGACTAGCTATAATAGCTCAGTCCAGAAGCCATCCTCCGTTGATTGCTGCTTGCAGTCCCCTGTACTGCCGATAAACCCACCAAATGAGGAAAAATGGGACGAATCCTTAATCAGTCCCTGCTCGGACGCCAAATGATGAGTCCTTCCTGGGGTGGTTCCGGCTGTCGGCCCTCAGTAAAGTCGTCTTGTTTTGTTCGTTACTTCCGATGAGGAGAAACAACACACAACTTTCCTTTTTGCGTTCTTGATTGCTTATGTCTTTTATTTTTCTCATTCTTACTTGACTAACTTATTTTTAACATATTAAATCTACCGCTTAATCGAACAACTAACTAAATAAATATAACTAAAGATAATTCAAGAGAACAATTTGTAAAAATTAAGAGACTGCAAAGATTAGTAAATATATATAAAATTAAGATACTTCAACGATTAGTAAATATATAAAATTAAGATACTTCAAAGATTAGTAAATATATGTAAAATTAAGAGATTTCAACGATTAGTAAATATATGGTGCCAACAGAGGGCATGCAGAGGTACGCCTCAAGGTGGCGTAATCGCTCCGCTGCTATGGACACTTGATGATGTCATTATAAATCGCTGTTAAGTACAGAAGGGTAAGGCTTGGATAGCGCATACGTTAATCGTATCGTATCCAGGAGATTTACGAACCTCCACTGTGCGAATTGGCAAGTCAATCTGTCATGCCACATCGATAAAGTCCAGAGTCGTCTGTTTGTCGGTAGGTGAACATAAGTCGAAGGGATTGAAGGTGGCTTCCAGATGGTTGGCGAATTCCTGCGCTTTTTCTGCACTTGATTTGCAGCAGGAATCATTAGGGCGCTGTATGGACGCTTTCATCTTTGTTTGTTTTTTGAGGTTGCTCATCCCGGTCCAGAGATTATGCTCGGCACTCCCTGGCTCAGCCTCATCACCATTTTAAATTTATTCTCTGGTGTTGTGTTGGATGATTGGATCGACTGCTCGCTCTATCCAGGAGCGATATAAGGTAAGATTTGTGGATTTTCTAACAATTTTAGGTGGTTTGTTTACTACTTTCCAGATCCAGGCAGTTCTCCGGGAAAATTTTGATCAATGCTCTTAGTCAGGGCAATGTCCAGAATATCAGGGAGCTTCTGTGGGTCAGTAGGCCAGTAGAGAGAGTAGATTGCCTGAAGAGGCTAACTACTTTTGGGTTGCAAAGCCGAGAGCCCCACTAGGTTTTTTTGCCATTAAAGTCACTGTTTGAGATGGCACTGGTTTGTGCAACCTTATTAATCTTTTAAATAAAAGCGTCACAATTTTAGTTTAAGGCTTAATTTGCTTAATAGTTTTTCAATAAGCGTGCGATTAGTTTTGGTGATTGTTACAGAATGATACAAAGTATGACATGAGCGATAAAAACAATATCGAATTGCATTACAAAAGAGAACATGCAAGAAAGACAAGCTTATCTCTCTTTACATTTACAATTTATTTATCTACTCTTTGAATGAATGCAGCTCTCTTCGTCGGCTGACGCAAACAGTCACCTCCTGCTAGGAATCTGTGGCCGAATTCGTCAAGGACCTGTTCGAACATATGCTGTGTCACTCTATTACGCGGAGGAACATAGACGGCTGCAAGTGTTATATCACCAAGCGAGCTTTTAACCTTCACCACTGCAGCTTGGATTCAGTGAAGAGCGACAGGAGCTTGTTCTGCAAAGCAAAGGGTGTCCTTATCAAGATGGCAGCACCAACTCGAGCTCTCCCAAACGGATGCTTTGCATGTATAAGATCGTATCTCTGGATTTTGGAATAGGACAGATATGTCAAATCCATTTCGGACACGAAGAGGACGTCAATATGATTGGTTTTCAGGAACAGTTCAACAGTAGGCCTATTTGAACATAGGCCGTTGGCATTCCAGATGGTGGTGCGAAGGCTTACTTGCGTAAGTTCGACAACACAGTCGACCCTAGCTAGTGGTCCCAAGGTCTTTAAATTTATAAGGTTGGTGGATATGGATTAGACACTTATAGTGTCCAAATTTTAACCCGATAGTACAAAAAACAAAAAAGTTGTTCTAATAAGAACTTTCATTTGGATCCCAGTTTGTATAGGGGGTACCCCTCCTAGTAGTCCGAGGGTCTTGAAATTTTCATGGTTTGTGGATATGGGTCAGTTCGATACGTCAAAAAACAAAAAACTTTTTCTAATAAGAACATTAATTTAAAAAAGGGGGTTTGTATGGGAGGTACCCCCCTAGTTGTCCGATTCGGCTGATTCCCAAACTTGACCGGCGTTTGGAAAAAATAAACCTATGTACAAAATTTCAGCTTTCTAGCTCAAAAACTGAAAGACTAGGAGTGCGAACAGACGGACAGACGGACTTTGCTAAATCAACTCGTCTCATCAAGCTGATCACAAATATATATACTTTATGTGGTCTGCGATGTCTCCTTCTGTGTATTTCAAACTTCATGACAAACTTATAATACTATTCACTCCCGTGAAGAAAATAAAAATTAATGGGGCTTCTTCACTCAAGTTGACTTTCACATATTGTTTAATTTTATTGAGCTGGAACTACATAAGCAACTTCCTAGTTATTAACTTCAGTGAACAAAAAACGGAGAGAGTACAATACATTGATATGCTCATTGGAGCATATCTTTGATTTGTTATGTGTTGGCCAAATCAAACTTTTTCCAGGATTGCCTTTGCTACAAAAAACACGTTTTGGTTGGGTCGTGTCTGGAGGAGCAAATCAAAAGATGAAGCATTCATTATTGTCCGTTCATTGCAGTAATGTTCACTCTCCTGATGAATCCATTAAACTTAATCGTTTTTGGGAAGTTGACTCTGTAGGCCAAACGATTATAGAAAATACTCAAGAAGAAATTGATTGTGAAGAACATTTCACAAGGCATTGTGAACGTTTGGCAACTGGCGAATATTCAGTACGTTCACCCATGAAAGGATCAGCTCATATTTTAGGAGATTCATATCAGCAGGCTCTTCGGCGATTTGAGAATCTAGAGCGCAAGCTCAGTCGAAATGCTACTTTGAAAGTATATTAGCAATTGAACCATATGTCGTTGATGGAGGATTCTTATCGATCGCATTGCAAATATTTTCTACCTCATCTCTGCGTAATAAAGGCGGATAGCTCAACAACCAAGTTTCGAGTGGTTTTCGATGACTCTGCAAAATCGTCTTCGGGATTCTCATTAAACGACCTACTCATAGCAGGTCCCACTATTCAGCCTACTTTGTTCCAAATTCAATTGAGGTTTCGGTCTTTTCTAATAGCTCCAACTGGAGATGTTTGCAAAATATATCGTTGTATTAATGTTTCATCTCCAGACAATTATTGGCCCATAAGTTTGCTCCCGGTGCTATCAAAATTTATTGGGAAAATTTTTACCAAGAAGCTCGCACCACACATAAACGCAAACAACATCATCCCCACACATCAATTCGGGTTTAGATCAAAACACAGTACAATCGAGCAAGTAAACCGTGTCACTACTGAAATCAGAACTGCTTTTGAACACCGAAAATACTGTTCAGCTATATTCATTGACGTTGTTCAAGCTTTCGACCGAGTATGGCATGATGGTCTCATTTACAAAATAAAAAACCTGCTTCCACAGAACTCACACAAACTGCTAGAGTCATATCTAACCAAAAGGCTATTCGTGGTAAGATGCAAAAATGTCATCTCTAATGAGCATCACATAAACACTGGCTTTCCCCAAGGCAGTGTTCTTGGTCCGCTCTTATACGTACTATTCACCGCTGACATCCCTATAAATCCCCGCCTCATGACATCAACTTTTGTAAATGACACTGCAATCACCAGTCGGTCACGCTCCCCCAAAAAAGCATCGAAAGAGCTATCCGATCACCTGCAACTTGTATCAGTCTGGCTGGACAATTGGCGTATAAAAGTCAATCCGGATAAATGTAAGCATGTGACATTCACCCTAAATAAGAGTGACTGTCCGTCTATCATCTTTAACAACACCACTGTTCCACATGCTACTGAAGTCACCTACCTAGGAGTTCATTTGGACAGACGACTCACCTGGCGAAAACATATAGAAGCCAAAAAAATCAGCATGAAACTAAAAGCACAGTCCCTCCACTGGCTCTTAAACCCAAGATCTGGTCTAAGCCTCGATCTAAAGATGCTACTATATAACAGCATAATAAAGCCAATCTGGATTTACAGTTCACAGCTTTGGGGGATCGCTAGCCCAAGTAATATTGAAGTCATCCAAAGAGCTCAATCGAAAATACTTCGCTTTTTAACAGGTGCTCCCTGGTACATATCGAATGCGAACATCCACAGGGACCTTAACGTTCCACTATTAAAAACTGAACCGGCTCAACTGAAGAAGAAATATCAACTTAAACTCTCGCAATATCCTAATCCACTAGCTCGTACACTCTTTCAAACGAGCAGCCACATGCGCCTACGTCGAAATGACTTGCCTGCCCCATGAACCTTAGAGGACCACGCAACACTGTAAAGTTTCTTTAGCTCACCACTAAGGGAACTTGTAAATCAAACAATCCATAATTTTAAAATTTCTACATTATTGTTAGGCTTTGTGTACAAAGTGATTCAATAAATAAATAAAGGTCGAAAAAAAAAAAAATTATCTTCAGTGTATACTATGGCGCGATTTGCCATTGACAAGATCCAAATTTTCAAATTAGGTACAGTGACTTATGGAACCGAGGCAGCTTCATATCTGGCTATTCGCACAATGCATCAACTAGCTCTTGACGAATCTGATAGCTATCTTTTGGATTCTTTAATCGTTCGGCGTGACTTTCACGTCGATGATCTTATCACAGGTGGCAATACGAAACTGGAGGTCTTAGACATCATGCACCAAACTAAGAATCTTCTTGCTACTGGAAATCTCATATTACGCAAGTGGTGCACAAACTGCGAAGACTTTCCTGAACGTGAACGAGAACCGTTCATTAAATTTTATGACAACAGCAATATAACGAAGGCACTCGGACTTATGTCGGATCCTATAACGGACACTTTCTTGTTTTCTTTTTCACTTCTGCGTTTACCAACAAATTGCAAGCGCTCAGTTCTTTCTTTTGTAACCCGATTGTATAATCCGCTTGGCTTGATTGGCCCTGTCATATATAAAGCCAAGATTTTCCTTCAGCGTTTTTGGATGGAAGGTTTAAATTGGGACGAAAGTTTGCCAGCAAATCTCGATACTGAATGGAATAGCTTCTGCCATGCTTTAGGCACTGCTAAGCACTTGTCATTTCCTCGATGTGTGATGTTGATTGAATCACAAATACAAATGCATGGATTTTGTGATGCGAGCATTAAAGCATTTGGAGCTTGTGTTTATGTTGGATCTTGCAAGGATAGCGAGGTGTGCGTGCAATTGTTATGTTCTAAATCCAGGGTGTTGCATTTAAAGACAGTTCAGTACCAAGACTTGAACTTTGTGCAGCGAAGTTGCTATCAGAATTGTCGTATTGGCCTGGCCAGCAAAGCTTAACATTTTTGTTGCTAATCGTGTTTCATTTATCCAACAGCATACGGCTACCATGGGTTGGCATCACGTTCCTACTGCTCTTAATCCGGCTGATATTTTATCTCGTGGTGCACTTTCTAGTGAATTACTGCATTCACAACTCTGGGCTCGAAGCCCACCTTTTCTTCAGGACAGTTCCGATCGATGGCCAAGTGAATGTCCTGCATATTCATTATTGGAATCCCGGAAAGTCGCCTTGGTATCGTCAGCCAGTTCTGACATCACACTCAACTTCAAATATATTAACTCGTTCATCACCATGCAGCGTATCTTTGGATACGTATACAAATCAATTCATCGAATACGTTCAGCTAAATTGTTAACTTCTGATATTCAAAATGGAACTAATATTCTTATTCGTCTCTTGGAGATGTCAAATTTGCAACCAGAATACAATTCTCTGAAAATGATTCCGAAAGTTGCGAAAGAGTGAAGGTGCTCTGCAGTGCAGTGATATCAAACAATATAGATAAAGGAAATACAAAAGATAAGAAGTCAAAAAGTGAACCAAAAATTTGAATAGAACACAAGCTGTGAAACTTACATAAGAAAATCAATTAAAATATAAACGAAAAAGTAATACATACAACAATAATTTAGATTTTTTTTTTTGGGAGCGCAAAACATAAAAATATCCTCAGTGAAAGCAAAAGCAGAGAAATCACAGTAAAACCAACAACAAAAACGTACAAGCAAAGGTTTTCGGTATTTCGGCAAACTAAGCAGTTTGTAAATAAGCGAGAAGTGGAAGCAACAACAAAGAACAGCAGCATCAAAAATTCGAAAAAAGCATAACACAATAGTTAGCTGTTTCCGAGCTTTGGACCCCAGGACTTTGGAAGCTGTGATTTGCATCACTTAATTGTAAATTAGAGATAAGCCCAAAAGTACACCCTAAACTAGTACATATAGATTTAATTTTAAGCGTAAAAGTACTCCTTAAATAGTAACAACTTTGAACGAGAAAGTAGCATTAGCTTTTACAATGTAGACCAAATAAGCAAAACCAAGATGTGGACACACATCAGGAAAGAGATCACGAGAAGCGCTTTCGCCAGAAGTGAACCTGCAGGATATATTAGATGCGATCAAATCGGTAGAAGTTAAGTTAGAAGCGAAAATTGAGGCAGTAGAAACTAAAAATCCAAGCGCCGAAGATTTCAAGGCCATTGTAAGAGAAACTAAAAAGGAGACAAGCTACAAAAAAACTAATAAGAATGCCCTGCCAAAATATAAAAATTAGTCTTATCTCCTACAACGTTCATGGCCTGCAAAATAAATTTTTATATCCTGACTTTTTCCAATATTTGCGGCAAAATGATATATTCGCATTAATTGACACACACATCACTGATGATGGAGTAGTACAGGCAACTAAATATTTTAATGGATTTGATACGTATTGGAAACCAGCAACAAGAAATAGCCAATACGGAAGAGCTAGCGGTAGTATGGCCATTGGAATCAAAAAGGTCTTAAGCAATAGGGGAATAAGGCATGTGTACCGTACTGTAAATGGAATTGGATATATTAGATTATACGCTCACGATAAAGAATTAACTTTGATTCCAGTATATATAAGAGGATCTAACTGGCAAAGCGAGTTCTCATTGCTCAAAGACTTCTTCAATGAAACAACAGAAAGAAATTTAATAATTATGGGCGATTCTAATGTACGAATTGGACAATTACAACAACAAACTGATCTAAATAGACTAAGTGTTAATGCAGTTTACGAAAATAGGAACTCAAAAGACATGGTAACAAATTCAGATGGAAAGGTACTCACTGAATTCTGCACAGACTATGGATTATTGATACTGAATGGAAGGACGCAAGGTGATCAAACTGGTGATTTTACTTTTGTAAATGCGATCGGAAGCTCTGTAAATGACCTATGCGCCATATGTGGAGTGCCTTCATTTGGTCACAATTTTCGAAGTCGGTTATCAAATACGGTCAGATCACATGCCAATCAAGCTTTCTATAGAGTTTGAAAATAACAGCCAAACAAAAAAACAGAATTTAATACCGAAACTGCGCTGGATAGCGTCGAAGCGTAGCACATACCAACAAAAATTCTTTGTGGACTTCAAGGCTGCATTTGTTAAGGTGCACAGAAACCCTCTAATATACAAGCTGCATGAGAATGGCCAAAATATAACAAAAATATTAAGGGTAATAGCAGATATTTACAAAGACACCAAGTACGCGGTATGGACGTGTGAGGAAATGTCAAATGTTTTTGATACTTATTCGGGGGTAAAACAAGGTTGTCTACTGTCGCCGTTACTGTTTAATCTATATCTAAATGATATCCACAACAATTTGGAAGGTGGTCTAAATATTGATGGGAGAAACATAAGGGTGTTAATGTACGCGGATTATATAGTACTACTAGCTGATGATGTGAATGTACTCCAATCAATGATACATAAGTTAGAGGATTATTGTTTGAAATGGAGTATGGAAGTAAACCTAACAAAGTCAGAAATAATGGTGTTCAGAAAGGTGGGTCGACTTTCGGCCCAAGAAATGTGGACTTACAAGCAAGAAGGAGTGAAGATCACATCAGAGTACTGTGGTGTAACTCCCACACCAAAGATGTCTTTCACCAAGCACATCAACAACCGAATTGAGCAAGCAAAAAACAGCATTAACTCGACATGGCGCAAATAAAAGCTATTTTTGACAGTTTGCAGGTCAATCCAAGCGTATGCAGCGCAAGTTTGGGGATACACAATGCCGGAAGAGGTAAACAAGTTCCAGCGGTATTTCTTGAAAAGAGTGCTGAGGCTACCGGACTCAATCCCAAACTATGCATTGTCATTGGAAACTGGTACTGAAGACAGTAACTTCTATACATTAGATCTGCATATGAAATACATCACAAAGACTTTACTGTCATATAACGCAGATAGATTGCCTCATAAGTTGTCCAAAGCTACTCTAAGAAGAAACGTTGTGTGTGTAGATTTGTCAACCATTTGTACACTATGCAACATGAATGAGCAGGAAACACTGGCGCACTTCTTATCAAGATGCCCTGTGTTAAATGAATTTTGGGGTATCACATTTTAAGAAAACTTCAATTGAGCAAAATGAGCTGATAAATATATTAAACGGTAACCATGAAATCAGTTGGAAGACATGCTATATATGCACAATATTATTAATTATAGAAAATTTCTAATTTCAGAATTCAGTTAACGGCTAACAGCTATGCTGCAAAATCATCCCTCGTTTCTTTTTTTCTTTCTTTCCAAAAAATGTATAAATGAAGTTCATTTTATCTGTACCTATGTATAAACGAAAAATTTAATAAAAAGAAGTATACTACTGTAGTAGTAGTACAATTCTCTTCGTTCAAAGGGCGCCGTCAGCTGTGCATTTGGAAAAAGTTAAGGACCCCACTCTGCTGCTCTAAAAAGATTTATATCAACTCGTGGCAAGCCGAATTGCATGTGGTCTGATAATATAACCAATTTTGGTGGGGCTAAGAATGAACTTTCTGGTTTGCGACAACTTATGTTGAGCTAGAATCATCAGAATGCTGTTCATGATTTTTGAGTCAACGACTACATAGATTGGAAGTTTATACCTCCTTGATAGCCGCATTTTGGAGGGCTCAAAAACAGCACAAATACACTTGTATAGCTCAGTTGAGACTTCCTGTCTGAGCTATGATAAATTCCGAACGCTTATATGCCAAATTGCGGCTATTATTAATTCAAGCCCAATTTGCACTCTTTCAGAAAATCCAGGTGCGCGATTTTTTTCGTTAATTGAGCCTGCCATCACCAACCTTAATTACAGTCGACTTCTCTCAAGTGGTCGGGTCTGCGTCCCGGAAGTACCCGACAACAACAATCGGCCAAGGACCACTCATTTCAGCCTGAGGCTGCAGGTATGTATGCATGCATATCTTTTTTCCCGAGGAGAGCAGTTCTTGCCAGCGCATCTGCTCAAAATCCTCTTAATCCGTGCTGGTATTAAACATAATCCAGGTTCTAGGATTTGGTTTTGTTCCGTGTGCAGTAAGAGGATTGGTAAGAGGTCTGCCTCTATCCAATGCTTTAGCTGTATGGAATGGTGTCATCTTATGAATTATTCTGGGTTAAATTCCTTGAAGGATCGGCCAGTGCAGTATGTTGCTCCTTGTTGTGTACAACAACAGAGTACTTCATTTCAGCCGTGGCCACAACCGCTCACATCTTTGGTGGCTCCGCAAAATGTAAGACGCAAATCTGCTTCGTTTATTGAACAGGTATGTTCAATCTGTGACAATACTTTACAACTCAATATTGTCTCAGTTGAGTGCAATAATTGTCATAGGTTGGGTCGTATGAGACGTTGTGCTGGTCTTAGAATCCGAAGGGAATGGAATAGTAACTTTATATCGCCGTGTTGTAGTACTTTTACCGTTATCGCTTCACCATTTTCCAACCGGTCATTGTCACCTTAAGCTAATCGAACACTGTCACCTCCACTTTCTCCGCCGCAAAATTTATCAACTCCGCGTGCTCGTAGCCTTACGTCTCCTCAATTGTTTGATTCTTTTAGGATTATGCAGTTGAACTGTAATGAGTTGCGTGGGAAGATTGTGGAGATTGCAGATTATATGGTTCGGAACAAAATATTGTTGGCAGCTGTTCAAGAAACTAAGTTAACTAGCTCATGTGGTCTGACGTCCCTTGCGAACTATTGTATGGTTAGGCAAGACAGAAGTAGGAATGGTGGGGGTGGTCTAGCGTTCATTGTGTACATCGCACGGTGAATTTTAGACCTTTTTTACTACCTTCTGTCAGTCCCTCTGATCCTTTCTTAGAGACTCAATGCCTGGCTATAAAGACCGGCAATGTTGAAATTGAGTTGGTGAACGTTTATGTTCCTCCGGTGAACAGTTGTGCTCCAGGCTATTACCCAATGCTAGGTCATGTGCTTCACGGCGATCACCGTATCATCTTAGCTGATTTGAATGCACATCATTAATTTTGGTTCTGCCCATGACTATCGTGTTGTTAGAATTGCTGATCAGATTGATCAGTCTGATTTTAGTGTGATCAATGAAGATTCCGCTACCCGGATGAGTCCTACCTGTGCCAGCTCTCCTGACATTACATCGCCAGTGCACAGTTTTTAGCATTTTGCGGGAGGTCTGTCGATATTGCTTTGAGTTCTGACCATGTTCCTATTTTTGTAAATATAGCTAAACCTGATGATTTTGTCAATTGTGAGAATCGGGCTTATATCAATCATAGAAAAGCGAACTGGGCAGAATTTAAGGCATCGGTAGATCATACTTTAAGTCGCTTCCCTTTTCCAGATGATACTAGACTGAAAGTGAAAGCTTTCAGGCACGCGATCAATGAAGCCGCGAAGAAGCATATTCCGGATGCTGCACGCTTAGCGAATTTACGTGATCAGATTCGGGTTACTGATCCAAGTGATGAACGTTTAGCTGGGATAAACCTTGAGATCGCTAAACTTGTATCGGATCATCGTAGAGCGAAATGGCTTCATCAGCTTAAGTAATGTAGTCCTGGGTCTCGTAAGCTGTGGGATACTATTAGACGCCTTTCTGGTGCGCCATAGCGTAAAGCTCAATATTTCTTCATGTTTGAGGGAAAACAAATAGGGAATGCCAAAAAATGTGGCGCTCAATTTTGCCATCATTTTATTATGCATCCCTCGTCTAAAAGCAGAAAGAAGCGGTCTTCCATACGTAGGTTTAAAAACATCACACCTCAAGTTGTGCGGGAGGAACTTAGTTCTGTTGAAGTTGAAGCTGCGATTCGCAACGAGAAGGCTTCTAAGGCCCTGGGACCTGATGGTGTTTCGATGCTTATGCTCAAACGTTTGGGAGCAGTAGCGATTTCGTGCCTCACCAAACTTTTCAATTCCTCTATGTGTCAACTTGTTGTTCCTTACGCATGGAAGATAGCTAGAGTTAATCCTCTCCTGAAATCGGGAAATGATGCTGATTTAGGTAGTTCTTACATACCTATTTCACTTCTTTCCCCAGGGGCTAAAGTTCTGCAGTCGTTGATTCTTCCCATAATGACAGAACTTATCACTACTGCAGATCATCAGCATGGTTTCAGGAAGGGGCACAGCACTACCTCGACCCTGAGCGAAGTTACTACACATATTGCTAATAGAAAGGATAGTTGTAGTAACATTAGATCTTGCGAAAGCCTTTGACACTGTCAATCATGCAGTTTTGCTGCAAGATCTTTTTGGTACCACACTGAATGTAACCACCAAACGCTGGCTAAAATACTATCTTCATGGTAGAAAAGCATTTGTTGAGTTCAGAGGCATGAGGCCAACATTTAGAAAGCTTAAAATGGGTGCCCCTCAAGGGGGAGTTTTATCCCCATTGCTTTTTAATCTATATATGTCCAAGATGCCATTACCACCTCCAGGCATCGATTTAGTAACCTATGCTGACGAGTGTACCATTTTAGATGAAATTTGCGGCCTAATAAATAATTATCTCAGGGAAATCTCTTTTTTCTTCAGTGGTCGCAACCTTAAGCTCTCGCCGTCCAAATCAACATCTTCCATTTTTACCTCCTGAACTAAGGAGGTTTTTATGGAATTGGCATTTTTATTAAGGGTTTAAGGGTTCCTACTGTTTCTCATCTAAAGATTCTTGGTGTTACTTTCGACAGCTTTCTTACGTTTTCAACACACGCAAACAACACCTTCAATCGTGTGATTAAGAGGAATAAAGTGCTTAAGGCTTTAGCGGGAACTTCCTGAGGAAAGAAGAAGGAGATTTTAAATACCACCTTTAAGGCAATTGGACGTTCTGTCCTTAATTATGCTGCTCCTATATGGTCTCCTATCCTTGGTGATACTCAATGGGGACACCTGCAAGTAAGTCAGAATAACGCCCTTAGAACAGTGACCGGTTGCTTCCAGATTACCAGTATTGACCATCTCCACTAACAAGCAAAAGCTTTATCGGTTCGCCAACATAATGAGCTGCTTTCTAAACAGTTTTTGTTGGCAACACATATGAGTCAACACCCCAACTATAGCACTATAATGGGCGTTATTCCCCCCAGGCATATTCGTAATGACATCAGAATATACGAGGAAGATATTGCTTTCTTTATAGGCGATACTCTTTACAGTGGTCGCTATAAGTCTGGTCGTAATGAATTACATCGGAGGGCAGTTAAAATTGCATTAGAGTCACACCAGAATAATGTTGTGTTAGGAGGCCGTCCTCCACCTGTTGATGATAGTGGAAAGCGTCTCCCTCGTAGTACTAGAACCACTTTAGATCAGTTAAGGTCGAGCTGGTCTCTTATCCTCCAGTTCTACAGGGAGCGTATTGGTCTTTCTGACCCAATTGATTCCTATTGACTTCTGGCTTCGACCGATAGAGGTATCTTCCTTCTTAGGGCTTGATGTAGGTTAGAACCTTACCCATTTTATTTAATTTTATTCTAATCTAATCAATTTAACGTAATTTTTAATTTTTAATTCTTTTATTTTTTAATTTTTTCTTTTTTGTTCCCTCTATTACACACAAATTTCCGTTTCCCTTACCCTCTCCCTTTCCTTATTAATTGCATGCATACTTCTACTTGCAGCTCCCTTGCTGTTACAACAACAACAGTCGGCTAGACAGATGGCAGCGTTTCATATCATCTGCAGACTTTTTGGAAGAGATGGAGCCAAGAATATTTAACGCAAATGCAACAGCGGGCGAAATGGCGCTCACATGGTCCTCCAATCAGGATCAATGATCTCGTTTTTATTAAGGACGAGAACTTACCATCGTTAAAGCGGCCACTTGGTTGGGTGACGCATTTAATCTCCGGAACGGATGGCGACACAAGAGTATCAGTTAACGATTTGGTTGGAAGAACACATCTTCCAACGGTGGGAGAATGTTCAGAGCAACAGCAACAGTTTTTAATTATGTTCTCTTATACCCATTCTTCAAATTCATTCAAATCATTCAAATCATTGATCGAGCGAAATAAAGCTGCATATTTTAAAATATAATAAAACATTAATAGTTCAAGAAAAAGCTCTTGGATTCAACAGATAGTTTTATATCATTTGACCCAAAATATACTGAACCGATTTTAATAATATTTTTTTAAAAGAACAAATGAATCCTTATGCATCAAATTACATACGTATATTTTTTTATATTTTAAAGTTTAATATACTAAGACCAAGCATAAAACGTTTTTTACGTTTTTTCGTTGTCAATGCAGCTTCTTGCAATTTCTTTGGTTGTTGTTGTTGTTGTTGTATTTTTCGCTCATTTATTAGTATCTGAGCACGCTTACGAAATTGTGTTTGCTCTCAAAGTTATTGTTGTTATTAATTGCAAATCAATATACGAACATTTTGTTTAACTTTTCTTTCGTTAATGCTTTGCTACTTCTTGAATTGTGCATTGTTTTCGTTATTGTTGTAGAAACGCAAGCAAAAGAGAACAAATGTGTGACTCTCTCAAAGCAAGCACAATGATCGATATGAAAATTTTGATTGATAGTGGCCGAAGATAAACATTAGAAACACATTGCTTTTGTTGTTTTGTTTTTTTGGTCGATTGTGTTGGTCGCAAAACGAAGTTTCCCGGGCCGTCTAGTAGACGATAAATATTGAATAGTTTGTACATAACAATTGTTATTATTTATATATTTATTTAATCGCACGAATATTAAAGTACTTAGTTATTTACAAAAGAAGATAATACATTGTTTAGATTTTAACAAGTAGCTTTCAACTAAAATATGTACTTTTTGAAAATATTTTATAATTGAATTGAATATAATTTTATAATAAGGAAAAATTGGGAAAGAAGGAATAACCTTATATAGAACTTATATACTACTTTGTCTACACTAGATGAGAGACCAATTCTTATTAGTACCAACCAGAGGATAGGGCTAAAAGAACTAGTCGTATGCATGGATGAGCGTAACATTAATGCTGTACTCGTATAATAAAATTTCTTTGGGAATTTGTTATTTACTCCTAAATCTGATTAGAATTTGCTAATTTGTGCAGGCAATCTGTAGAGAAATAGTAGTAGTAGGCGGATCCAATATTATTTTTAACAATTTATTTAGTGCAATTTGTAATGTGACTTTACACAGACTAAAGAGCCACACAGGATAATCGGTGTAAAAATTGATTTGAATATCACTATTTTATTTTGAGCATACAAAAGAGATTTTCTGTTTATGAAGGGATAGAGGATGCGTTTTATGTTGTTTATTTTATCGATTATGTTAGCTATATGTCTGCTAAATGTTAACTTCTGGTCTAAGTGTAAGCCCATTTATCCTTTTTTTTTTCTAAACTACTTTCTATCGCACGCCACTTTCCCCCCCAGAGACCGCACGAGATGGGGTCCATTGAAAACCGAGCAAGACTGGGTATCGACCACAAGTCACCTTGGTACTGAACTACTGGAGATTAGTAACATGCAAAAGAAATTAGTTGACTACTATACGGCTACAAACCTAATGTCATCAGCAATTTATACTAATCATAAAGCACTATAAAGATAAATTTAAATAAAGTGTGCGAAATTAAGTTAAATAGTTAAAATAATACTATGTGTTAAGGAGAGTTAAGAGATTAGATTTTAGATGATCGGAAGAAATAGAATTAGATACAAGGTCATAGTATAGATTGTAAGATTGACATAAAACACGAAAAGGATCATGCTGCAAATAAGTAGTCTTACATGTGCCAACAAGTATAGGAGAATAATTCCATGTAACCCAAGGAGGAACATTAAAATTAATACTACCAAGCAAGGAAGGGGAAAAGATGCTGCCTACAATTAGATTGTGCAAGAATGTGACACCAAGAGTCCTTCTGCGACTGGATAATGTCGGGAGACGAATTAGTTTAAGTCGGCTTTGGTAAGATGGAATGTTTATATTGGGATCCCAGTGTAAGTGACGCAGTGCAAAAAGCAAGAATTGCTTTTGAACAGACTCAATACTATCACTATACTTTTTAAACTGTGGATCCCATACACATGAAACATATTCAAGTATTGGCCTAACCAAAGAAGTGAATAATAATTTGGTGGTGTAAGGATCATTAAACTCTTTAGACAAACATTTAATGTATCCTAAAACACCTCTAGCTTTACATGTGATACAAGAAATATGCGACCCAAAATGCAGCTTTGAATCCATCAACACACCCAGGTCACTAAATTGTGTGACACGTTCTAGAGTGTGATCATTAATGTGATAGCTTTTTACAATTAAATTTTTACGGTAAAAGGACATTATTTTACATTTGTCACAATTAAGCGAAAGATAATTTTTAGAGCACCACTGAGATAAGGAATCAAGATCTTCTTGAAGAAACATTTGCTGGCTTTTCCATGGAACACTAGTAGTGTCAGTTTCCAAATTTGAATTTGGAAGATAGCAGGCCTTGCGTTTTTTAATGAAGTAAATGGCTTTTGTCTTACTTGCATTTAATTTTAGTTTCGAAGTTGTGAAATAAGTTGCTAAGTTATTAAGTGTAACTTGCAAGTGATTTTTTACTAATTCAAAATTATCACCAGAGCGGTAAATTGCTGTATCATCAGCAAAGATAGCAGTTTTGCAATTTTCAGAAATCGGTATATCATGTGTATAGATATTATACAAAATGGGACCAAACACAGAACCTTGTGGTACTCCAGCATTTATAGACTTGCAGTTTGAATGACTTCCATCTATAAATACTAAAAATTGACTACCACTAAACTTTCAATGATTTTAATTAGGTATAAAGGAAAATAAGAGTAACACAATTTGTATATTAAGCTCCTATGTCATAGTCTATGTAGGGGGAATCATGTTCATGTCTCTGCTAATGGTGTTTCTAATATAGTCGGGCTAGAAAGAAAACTCTACAGAAACCCCAATCCAAGGTGGAACAGCATATGCCGATGGATGAATGGCTAGTGGGTATCTAGTCGCTAATATGCGGAATTGTTGTGCCCGGGCTAGGCCTCATTTCAACGTGCCTTACTGCGCTACCGGGGCACTGGAGTAGTTGACCGAAACTCCGTGGGAAAAAAATGAACACAAATTACAAAAATTCAAAAACCAATGGCAAGAGCGGCCATAACAGCTCACTACAGAGCAGCCCACAATTGGCGCGAGCCAAGACGCTGCCACTCCTACAGGCACGGTAACAACAGTTGAAAATCAGAAAAAACTCAGCGGCGCGGGAAAAAAGAGGTTCAGTTCCTAGTTCCTCAAAAAAGGGCTCAGTAAGGAAGAGGCATACGCCAAAGCCATGTTCCCTATGCCCACAAACAGGGTCGAAGGCGAAAAGCCAGGCCCCAAAAGACAGGGGACTAATCAAACGTCTCCAGAGGCCTCCCACAAAAAACGGCTAAGGGACGACCAACCCTCCACCTCCAGGGCCGCAGCAGAAGCAGCAACACCTGCAGCTAAAATAGTATAAAGAGATGCCAACACATCCAAGAAGAGGCAGCACACTGCCTCCTATAAGGATGTGGTGCCAGGCATCAAAATAGCAGTGCTTGCAAGGGACTATCCCAATAAGCTCCTAACGGAGCAAATGGCCTCCATCTAGAAACTTATTCTGGAAAAAATTATAGCTGAAAAAGAACAGATTACAAAACCAGCTTTCCTAGGCGCTAACTATAAGCAGGATAAATGTTCTGCGCTGTAAAGATAACTCGTCAACAGACTGACTAAAGGCGACCATTACAACGCGTCGCCCTGGGTTGTCTTTTAAATGTGTTATTCATTTTTTTTGTGAGCCAGGTAGCATATAATGACCTGAATCTATCGATATGTCCGTTGCATTTACTTATGCGTGTTAGTTATTAACATATTATTAAAATACATATACAATATTAACGTACACTAAAAACATGAATACAGATTGAATACGAATGTATGCTATTAGTTCTGCTCCATAACGGAGCAAATAGCCTCCATCCAGAAACTTATTCTGGAAAAAATTATAGCTGAAAAAGAACAGATTACAAAACCAGCTTTCCTAGGCGCTATCTATAAGCAGGAAAAATGTTCTGCGCTGTAAAGATAACTCTTCAACAGACTGACTAAGGCGACCATTACCAACGCGTCGCCCTGGGTTGTCTTTTAAATGTGTTATTCATTTTTTTTGTGAGCCAGGTAGCATATAATGACCTGAATCTATCGATATGTCCATTGCATTTACTTATGCGTGTTAGTTATTAACATATTATTAAAATACATATACAATATTAACGTACACTAAAAACATGAATACAGATTGAATACGAATGTATGCTATTAGTTCTGCTCCATAACGGAGCAAATAGCCTCCATCCAGAAACTTATTCTGGAAAAAATTATAGCTGAAAAAGAACAGATTACAAAACCAGCTTTCCTAGGCGCTATCTATAAGCAGGAAAAATGTTCTGCGCTGTAAAGATAACTCTTCAACAGACTGACTAAGGCGACCATTACCAACGCGTCGCCCTGGGTTGTCTTTTAAATGTGTTATTCATTTTTTTTGTGAGCCAGGTAGCATATAATGACCTGAATCTATCGATATGTCCGTTGCATTTACTTATGCGTGTTAGTTATTAACATATTATTAAAATACATATACAATATTAACGTACAATAAAAACAAGAATACAGATTGAATACGAATGTATGCTATTAGTTCTGCTCCATAAATCACAAGTACTTTGAGGTTAGGTTCTGAATAAAAGACGCCACAGGAAAAACAATCATAAGAAGACAGCACAAAAACTTCTAAAACTCTGAACATACCTTGACGTTCATTTTCCATGATTAATATATTTTTTGTATGAAATAGTAACGAAATGCCAAGCAATGAAACATTAGATAAAATTTCATCCAAAAGCACACAAAAAAAGCATGCCACAATCAGCTGACTTTGCAGGGCTGTCAAAATTTCAGGGCTGCACAAAAATTTTTTTTAAAAATATTTTTTATTATTTAGGCTTATATCTTTGTACCGAAAAAGTCACTGTATTCATAAGATGTCGAAAACGTCGAAAATCGTCTAAGTAGTAAAATCAAAGCGACCCTGGGTCAATACTAAAAAATTATCGACGGATAGTAAATTTGCTGACCAATTGAGTATCGAAAACTTTCGACAACCGTAGTAAAGTGAGTGCTGCCAATATTGTGAATTTATTAACTAAACAAGTGTGAAATGTTTTATCAATTTAATTGATATAACAATTGATTTACAGGAAATAGAAGTACGAATAATAAATATTTTTTTCAATTTATGTACTTATTTCAATACATTCGCTTTTTTAACTTTTTTCGGCATTTTCATTTGTTTGTTTACATTCTACTGGCAGTTGTATTTGCGAGAACAGCTGATTTGCTAAGTTTGCAAGCAAAATTGATCGTTCATTGAGGTAGTAAATTTGCTACAGTAGAAAATTTTCGACGTCACATGAATTCCGTGAATGTAAAATCAAAATGACTTTATGCGAAAAAAACGGGCTTTCCGACCATAGTGCAGTATAAAATGGCTATAAATTCCCTTTTATTGTATAAGAATTTAAGCTTTAATAATATTGCAATATTATAACAATTTCTTAGAGTAAAAGGCCTAGTAAGAAAGTGCTCGAATGTTAATAACTAGTAATAGTAGTATTTTATTTATTTTTTTATTTTACCTTTAAAACCGTATTATAATTATTTATATTGAAATATGTATGTATGTATATAATAAAATAGAATATCCTTTTCTTAATACATAGAAACCGGGTTTCCGTTCAACTTTCGTCGCGACAGGATGTGTCTATTCGTGTGATAAACAGCGCCGGCTTAAAACAAAGTGTCATAAACACTGCAATCTCAAACGGTAAAAGGTCTATTTTTAAACTTCTTTTCTTTTGCATTCCGTTCTGGTCTTTAATTCGAGAGTATAACAATCATTTCTTTTCAACAAATTTTTCTTTTTATTTTTACTTATGGATAATCCTTCCAAAGTATCACGAGATGCTTACTACGCGTGAAACTCAAGCGCTACAATCCCAAACGTGATCAAAAAAAGGTTGCTCGCGAAACCAATGATGTCATGTCCAACAAAACTCTACCTGTTTTTGAGGATCCTCCATCGACTTCAGACTATAAAAACCCTTTTGCCATACTATTGGGTGTTTGCAAAAGTCATGCCGGTTTTTTTTTTCTATAGGTGGCGTTAGTCTCAATTTTAAATGAGTGGTGGCCGAACATATTAAACATAAAGGTGTCAATTGAAAGTTTTGAGTCTAAACTACTATCGATAAGAAATTTATCGATATTCGATTACATTTGAAAAAGTGACAGCTGATTAACCATAGAAAGTAAATGTGAGCATTTTCGGCATATTTTGCTTTTTTACTTCCGAAAAGGGAAGAATGCAACCCAATCTAAAAAAAAGTGTGTGACGTATACGGGAAAAATGCAATAAGTAAATAAAAGGCTTAACGTATCACGTACAACAGTTGAAAGACACCTTAAAAAAGTGGGTTGTGTATAATAACGTGAGCCGAAAACGATCATGGAACAAGAAAGTTGAACCACCTCTAACCACACCAAAGGCCGATATTCACCAGAGGGAAGTTATGCTGTCCGCTTGGTGGAATTGGGCAGGTATCGTTTACTTTGAGCTGCTGTCACGAAATGAAACCATCAACTCGGATGTGTATTGTCGTCAGTTATCCGAATTAGACAAAAAAATCAAAAAGAAGCACCCTAGACTAGCCCATCGGAAAGGTGTCATTTTCCACCATGACAACGCTCGACCGCATACATCTTTGGTCACTCGGTAAAATTATCGGTGCTGAATTGGGAAGTGATGCCACATCTACCGTATAGCCCCGACCTTGCACCATCAGATTTCCATTTATTCCGCTCTCTTCAAAACATGAAACATTCGATTCTGATGAAGCTATCGAAAACCAATTGACACAGTTTTTTGCCAATAAGGATCAAGAAGTGAAAGATGGGCAAAAGTGGTCCAACAAAACGGCCAATACATAATCGATTAATGTTCCATCCACATATAATAAATAAATTTTGAATTTAATAGAAAAAACCGACATGACTTTTGCAAACACCCAATAATATATACATATTATATGGGGTCTCCGATAGCTCGTACTATTCGTTACAAACTTCATGACTAACATATAATTCATTCACTGTGGGAAGAGTATAACAAGTACAATAAATCGTGTATACAACAAATGTGAATCCACACGCACACAGCTGATTCATGAATCAAAATTCATCATGTATATATCCTTATTGGGTCAAAATAAACAACACAATTTTGCTTTCGTCGAATCAACTTTGCAAACATATGCTGAACACATACCGACGCATAGCGCTTTGATACACAGCATTTGCAATACGCTTTTTCTAAGGAACGATGTTCGCAGACATGGTGTAAGAAAACAAGGTGCCGCCAATTTTTTACCGCTATGTGTCGATCTCTGCAAATGATCCTTATTTCTTAATTTTTACGCTGCACAGCGCTATCATATGTTCATTGTTTACATATGTTATAATGTGCATATATAACTGCCTGCAAATTGTATGGAAAATACAAAATACTGTTTTATTGTTTAATTTATTATTTTATTCAATTTATTGTATGTCCTACATTGGTTATTCGCTATTTGATATTAATAATATTATTTTGAAAGCGCAAACACTTCATTTCATAACACTAATTTTTACATTTTCAATGCATTTTCACGTTGTGTTCAAGACTAAAAGCGTGTTTTTCAGCGTTTTAATAAACTGAATTTTGAGAGTTTAGCAAGCCAAATTAGCGTCACATTGTTTTCTTGCACCATGGTTCGCAGAGGTTTCACTTAAAATACATTATTAAGAATAATTCGCAGTGTATGCAGCTTCCTTTTTCATTACTGCTACTTTTTCTATTAAAATTTTAAAGAAAATTTAACAATTTGGAATTTACTTAAAATTGTTTTGTGCATTAATCAGATGTTTAATGTTAGCTCGCAACGAACATCACCTAAAAACTTGGTAACATTGCGCAAAAATTTGGCTGCAGTACTCAAAATTTCGTAGACCTGGTGACTAAAATTTTCGCTTACAGGTACTCAGCAGAAAAAATATCGCTCTATTGTTATCAAAACAGCTCTGAAATTTGTTATAACTATAATAAAAAAAATAATTTACGCCTGTGTGAATCGGGCACCGTTTTTAGTTAATTCATGCAGCAAGCTGCTTGCGCAAAGATATTCGTGTCGTGTATGGTGCTTTTACCGCAATATTGAAATATCGAAAATTTGCTTGTCTTTGATGTGCAAAAAATTGATTTAGTTGGCCACAATGGGAATATGCTCTTGAAAAATTGATATAGTTGCCCATAATGCAGCGTGCCCTTCAAAAATTGATATAGCTGGTCTCTATGTTTTAGTTTCCCATGTGTTCAGAAACTGAAATACGAAAATTCAGGATTAAAAGTTTAAGCGTTTAAGTAGTTTATTAAAGTCGTAGTTTTTGAAGTTACACTGAAGTTATGGTAAGCATTAATCTTTTGTAAAATAAAAATAACTAAATGAAATTATTAAATTAGGGCAAAAACAAAAAATCGTTCATTGAGCGAAAAAATGCGTTGACTTTCCACGTAGTCCATCGCAGTCAACACGACCCTTTAGTTGCAGATGAAAAGGCTCCACAACACGTGCTGGTAGAGGCTGCACCACGTCAGCAACCAAAGCAAGAAGTGGATGCAGTCGATGTTATCAAGCGTCGAGAGGAACAAAAAAAGTATGGCATCTTTTTTGATGACGACTATGACTATCTACAACATTTAAAAAAACCACAAAATGATGTTGTGTGGGAGTATGTTGATAAACCTAATCATACGCACATACCCATGTCTGAAAATGGAATTATCAATCTCCATCTTCCAAGTTCCGTTTTTGCGAGTGATTTCGAAGAGGCAGAAGGTATGCTGAACAAGGCTGCTTCAAATACTGGACCCCGACCAGATTGGGATCCTGATATTGTTGCAGCTCTCGATGGTGATTTTGAGTCGGGCGATGAATTAGACGATGATTTTATATTAAAAGCTGGAGATGAATGCGACTGTGAAAATGATGAAGAAAAAGATGGTTGTAATTCAGTCAACCTTCACGAGGATGATATCAATGAGGTAATGGACCGATTGTGTCCGCTTACATGGGAACGTCGCCTTAGCGGTGAAGAAAAGTCACGTTTTACGGAATACTCAATGTCATCGAGTGTAATAAATCGCAACGAACAATTGTCATTACTGGATGACAGGTTTGAGCGTTTTTATGCGTCATATGACGATCCCGAAGTAGGAGATCTTGTCATGGAGGATATTGAAGGCACATGGCACCAAAAACATCCCTATGTGATTAACTGCTTTAAGGATTTTAAAAAATCTAGCAAAAATTTAGAATATAACAGAGAGTGGGATCGTGAACGAATAAAAAAATATATTAATGTTACCGAATGTAGTACTGATACAAAAGAAGAGTTAATTGAATATGAAGTGGATGATACAAAACAAAAAAAATGGGATTGTGAATCCATTCTTTCGAAGTATTCAAACGTGGTTAACCATCCAAAAGTAATTGAAGAACCACATCGAAATCTTAAAAGCAGTAAAACATTGAAACAAAATGTGATTGAAATCGATCGGAAAACTGATCTTCCTATAAATGTACTACGCGGCGGTATGAACGGACAACTTTCATCTAAAACACTCTCACATTTAAATGATAGCAATTCAGGTGCAACAAATCAAAAGTCACTTTGTGCTAAATCGGTAATTTCCACACTTAGCGTTTTATCGATACGCCCAAAAGATGAGTTGCCCGCAGAAAAAAGTGAACGAAAACGGCTGCTTAGAGAGTATCGTATTGAGCGCCGCATTGAAAAGAAAGCCAATTCAGAAGCATTTAAAGAGGAAAAGAAACGACTAACGCGTGACAAGCTTAATCAAAATTTTAACAAGCAGGGCTCTAAAATACTATAATTATCTCGTCTTACATTTCTCATATACATGGTAAGTAATATTCAAATATTAAAAAGGAAAAAGCCAATATCCAATTTTATTATTTGAATATCAACTAAGAATGTAAACAACTTGTCACATACATGGTTGGAAAATAAAAATTACCATTATAACAAAAACAACAAAGATTTATAAGAAAAACATTATGTGCAATGTTTTATATTCCATTTTATCAAACTATACTCAATTGTATAGCTGCAGTGGTATGTGTGATGATGATGGCGATATGAAGGGTCTAACTTTGAAATGTTTTATTAATTTAATAGATTGCCAAGCAGACGTTGTCTGCCTCCATCTCACTTTCACACCTCAGTTTTTTCGATTTGTCATCAGTTCCTTTGGGGTTTTTCGATTTTCTTCCTAAACCACCCCAGTATTGATGCAAACAGAACACAAAAAATAATCTTTCAAATAGTTCGGTTCATTTTCGAGTTTTTACGAGAGTAATGCAAAGATATTGATTTTTATATAGTTCTCTTCACTGTTTCATCAGGCATATTTTTGTGATTCTCTTTATTTCTAATTCTTTCTTTTTACCTATGCAATCGTGTTATTATATGACTAATTCAAAATTATGCTCTATCAAAATAATATAATAATGGACAAATATTGAAGAAAAATTAATTGTGTCGCTCCTTTAGCCCAGGAAAGGTTGTTTATTTATAGTTTTTAGTTTATAGTAATATGTAATTGTTATACCTTATTTACATAATGAGACATGCTTGAGACAATTGTCGTTGATTCTGTTTATGTGTCTGATTTTGGTGTTTACACTTGATAAGTCTCAAAACATTCATGTGTGAAAATACATACATTTCCGTTTTTTTTTATATGAAGGTGTGTGTTCTGTCGCAAAGCAAATTGGATCACTCTTTCCTTTCCTCACTCTACGAAAATCAATCAAGAAAAATACAGAATACGCGAACAAAACAGAAACAAAAGCGTCGGCAGCGAAATGTTTGTCTGTGGTACATGGCAAAACTACCTCGTAAAAATGGACTCAACCACGCGAGGCAATGCGAAGGAAAGTTGTGGTGACATTAGATCTCGCGAAAGACTTTATCACTGTCGATAATGGAGTTTTCCTGCAAGATATTTTTGAAACCACACTGAGTGTAACCACCAAACGCTAGGTAAAAACTACCTTCATGGTAGTAAGCCATTCGTAGAGTTCAGGGGCATGAGGTCAAGGTTTAGAAAACTTAAAAATGGGCGTCCTTTAAGGAGGAGTTTTATCCCCATTGCTTTTCAACCTTTACATGTCCAAGAGTCTATTACCACCTCCAAGCATCAAGCTAGTAACATATGCTTACGATTGCACCATTTTTACCTCCTGGACTAAGGAGACCGCAATGGAATTGGACATTTTTGTTGAGGGTTATAGGATGCCAACTACTGCTCACACAAAAATTTTTCATGTAACGTTGGATAACTTGCTATACACGCAAACAACACCTCCAAAGTGCTTAAAGGCTTAGCAGGAGTAGGAAAGTTTAAACTCTACTTGTAAGGTAATTGGACGTTCTGTCCTAAGTTGCGCCGCTCCTATTTGGACTCCTTTCCTTAGTGATAATCAATGGGGACATCTGCAAATAAGTCAAAATAAAGCCCATTTGCTTCTTGATGGCCAATATTCGAAATTGTCAGAGAAATTTTTCGAACATAACCATAATCCATGTTCGAATCAGCTGTTCTGCAAAGAAATGAGAATGTTGTAAAATTTAAGGATCGTTTTTAGAAAAATATTGTAAGGTGCTTATCAAAATTATAGGACACTTCGAAAATTTTACTGCCAAGTTTCGTAAAATCTGTATTTTTTATATTTTCCAAAAATAAAAATCACGAATGATTGCCCAAAGAATAAGCAAAAAAAAAAAAAACCGCACGATTTCTATTTTTAGCTTAGCATTGGAAAATAGCCGTTAGTTTCAGTTGAAATGCTTGCATTTTTAGCTAGCAGCAGGCATATCATATTTATTGCTGGTAGAAAGTGTCTCCAATGACTGTTTGCAACACATTAAAAATATCGGAACACATTGTTAGAGGTGTGTTGAAGAAGGTGCCCTGCCTGCAAAGCGCCATAAGCAGCTCGTCTCCTTTTTGCGCAAAGTAACTTGACAACGAACTGGGACTCAGTAAAGCATTTTTAGTTGGAATACTTTTTATGATCTTTTAGTGTAGTCACACTGAGCTGAAATCGAGTTCGTCGATGAACTCGCAAAGAATTTGGTAATAATATTGGTCACTCTGCGGCAGTGCTGCCAAGTTTTTGGTCATATCCGCCTTTTTTGGTCACTCTCGACATTAAACAGCTGATTATGCACAAAACAATTTGAAGAAAATTTTATTTTTACATACAATGCAAATTTTTCTCAATTAGGTATTTCTCGCACAATTTCCATTTTAATTTCTCACAATTGGCCACAAAGTTCTATTTGTAAGTACAACGAAAACAAAAAACAGCTGTTCTCAGAACTCGCAAAAGGCCACTGTGAACGGTTACCCGCGAACTCGCACTGTGAATGTAGTATTAATGTGAATTCCTTAAAACAGGTAATTTTTCTGATCAGAAAAAAAATAATTTTGTTGGACCAGATGGGTTTCGCTATTATTGGCGCGATCTGAGGAAGAACCCCCTTGCGCTCTCTAAGAGAGACTTTGGTGGCGGGTCGGTAATGGTGTGGGGCGCATTTAAAAAATATGGAACGCTTGAATTACAGTTCACGAGCTCAAGAATGAACAGCGAAGCGCACATAAATGTGCTGGAGAGTAGTCTGCTCCCTTTTCTGGTGGAAAATAGAAAGGAATCACTTCTTTTTATGAAGGACAATGCGCGTATCCACACAAGTCGCCAAAAATGTCATTTTTAGAAAACTGCTCTGTGCAAGTTTTGGACTGGCCAGCTTGTTCGCCGGACTTAAACCCTATAGAATACATTTGGGGAGTATTAGTTCGACGGATATACGCAGAAAATAAAATATTTCCCAATGTTTGGTTATAGAAATCAATTATATTGTATGAAAATATAGCAGTTGTCATCATAGCAGGTCTTGATCGTACAAATAAGGTCCTGTTATGTTGATTCATTTAATGCGGTTTCTGGTGCTTTTCATGCGATGTTCAGTGATTTCTTAGTTAGTTTCTGTTAGCATTTCGTCGAGTTCGCAATGCTTATTTAACATAGTACATTGCTGCGGCAACAATACTACAACACTATGACAATAACAACAATAGCAACATATAACAAAATCTGTTTTCCTTATGCTAAAAAAATTGTGAATCTTAAAGTAATTAATTCGATTTTTTGTTCAATATTAATTAAATGAAGTTAGTTAATAAGGCTGGCTCAAGCTTGGCCCATTCGCTTAAAGTTGATTTTTTTAGTTCGAAAACATTGGGTGTTCAGCTCAGCAGCAGATTTAGTTTTACACGTACATTCCTTTTTACCTTCATTATACTCTTCACGCAGTGAATAGTATTATAAGTTTGTCATGAAGTTTGTAACACACATAAGGAGACATCGGAGACCATACATAACCAATCGGGAAATAAAAAAAAATATTTATTTACAAAAACTAACTTATCACACTCCGGTGATAGAAAACACCGACGTTTTTGATGTCGGGCGTTTTTAATTTCGCGGTGTGATAGAAACCGCGACGATTTAATTTTTCGAACAATGATGTTCGAACGAACTGCTTATTAAATACCGTCTGAAACGTATCGAATTTGTGGTTACACTTATCGTTTATTTTTCTTTGGATCCTCTTGCTAGTATTGACACTCAGCCACTGATGCCAAGCAAATATTTTGACACTGCTCACTCTCTTTCACATTACTCACTCTACAAAAACCAATCAAAAACAAAAACACTTCATTTCTCAACAAACAAAAATCGTTTATAGTCCCCTGCGTTAACACATGCAAACACGCCAACTTTTACCAATGAGATTATTAAAACTTCTCATTAAACTAATTGTTACGGCCTAATACTAGGAATTAAGGCCATCCTTATCGAGGACCACCCTAATATAATGTTTGAATAATGTAGTTAAGTTTTGAGAGAAAATAACTGTATTTGAATTGAAGTACATAGGTTTAACTTAGGTTTAAGTGTTGTAATAAAATCATTCTGAATCTGAGAGGCTTTCGTGCAGACGTGTTTAGCTTTGGACATATTTGGAGGAAGCATTTAAGTTTTGCTAGCGTTCAATTATCTTACCAAGGAGCTCCCAGTTTTGGATTCAACATTTTGGTGTCCGAGCAGGGACCTGGAGGACAAGGTCCAATACCGGAAGAACGTGTCGTGGGGACATTAACTGGACCAGGGAGGGCCACGCAAGTTTAACCCAGTCGCGGTGAGTTTTTGCAATTGGTGACCAGTGATTTTCTTTGTGTTTGACTTTTTGTGCTTGCGCGGATTTATTGCAATAAAAATTTATATAATATATTTTTAAGAATGCCAATTCGTTAACTCAATCCGATTTAGAAGCAAAATTAAGCCTGTTAGACTCCAACTTTAAACAGCTCAGCGCTCTTCAATCGGAAATTGAACAAGTTAGTGATGATTTATCTGAATTTGACGTTAGGAGAAATTTTGAAGACATGTATTGCGAAGTAAAATCAAAAATACTGAATTATCTGTCAAAGGTAAGACGGCGGTCAAGTGTTCTAGAGCAAACTTCGCAACCTTCAATCCTGAATTCCTCGCAAGGTATTAAATCTCCAAGGTTACCTAAATTACAGCTTCCCAAGTTCTCGGGTAAATTCTGTGATTGGACGAATTGATTTAATACGTTTAAGGCGTTGATTGACAGTGAATCCGAGTTTGATGATTTATATAAGTTCATTCATTTGAGATCATGTTTAGGTGAAGCTGCATTAAGTACGATTGAGTGCCTGGAGTTAGCTGGAGAGAACTATAACCAAGCGATCGAGCTTCTTAAAGATCGACCTATTATCAAAAGGTCTATAATTTTCCAAGCGCACATTCGCGAATTGTTCGAGCTTAAAGTGGTAAACTAAGCTGACTCTGAATCATTGCGTACGTTGGTTGATCATGTCAATTCTCAATTAGTGGCGTTGAAGTCACTGTGTAGTGTTGAAGATATTTTGGAGGCTATCGTTTTTCATTTGATGTGGACTAAGCTCGATGAAGAAACACTCGATAAATGGGACAATGAATGAATTATTTTTACATACAATGCAAATTTTTCTCAATTAGGTATTTCTCGCACAATTTCCATTTTAATTTCTCACAATTGGCCACAAAGTTCTATTTGTAAGTACAACGAAAACAAAAAACAGCTGTTCTCAGAACTCGCAAAAGGCCACTGTGAACGGTTACCCGCGAACTCGCACTGTGAATGTAGTATTAATGTGAATTCCTTAAAACAGGTAATTTTTCTGATCAGAAAAAAAATAATTTTGTTGGACCAGATGGGTTTCGCTATTATTGGCGCGATCTGAGGAAGAACCCCCTTGCGCTCTCTAAGAGAGACTTTGGTGGCGGGTCGGTAATGGTGTGGGGCGCATTTAAAAAATATGGAACGCTTGAATTACAGTTCACGAGCTCAAGAATGAACAGCGAAGCGCACATAAATGTGCTGGAGAGTAGTCTGCTCCCTTTTCTGGTGGAAAATAGAAAGGAATCACTTCTTTTTATGAAGGACAATGCGCGTATCCACACAAGTCGCCAAAAATGTCATTTTTAGAAAACTGCTCTGTGCAAGTTTTGGACTGGCCAGCTTGTTCGCCGGACTTAAACCCTATAGAATACATTTGGGGAGTATTAGTTCGACGGATATACGCAGAAAATAAAATATTTCCCAATGTTTGGTTATAGAAATCAATTATATTGTATGAAAATATAGCAGTTGTCATCATAGCAGGTCTTGATCGTACAAATAAGGTCCTGTTATGTTGATTCATTTAATGCGGTTTCTGGTGCTTTTCATGCGATGTTCAGTGATTTCTTAGTTAGTTTCTGTTAGCATTTCGTCGAGTTCGCAATGCTTATTTAACATAGTACATTGCTGCGGCAACAATACTACAACACTATGACAATAACAACAATAGCAACATATAACAAAATCTGTTTTCCTTATGCTAAAAAAATTGTGAATCTTAAAGTAATTAATTCGATTTTTTGTTCAATATTAATTAAATGAAGTTAGTTAATAAGGCTGGCTCAAGCTTGGCCCATTCGCTTAAAGTTGATTTTTTTAGTTCGAAAACATTGGGTGTTCAGCTCAGCAGCAGATTTAGTTTTACACGTACATTCCTTTTTACCTTCATTATACTCTTCACGCAGTGAATAGTATTATAAGTTTGTCATGAAGTTTGTAACACACATAAGGAGACATCGGAGACCATACATAACCAATCGGGAAATAAAAAAAAATATTTATTTACAAAAACTAACTTATCACACTCCGGTGATAGAAAACACCGACGTTTTTGATGTCGGGCGTTTTTAATTTCGCGGTGTGATAGAAACTGCGACGATTTAATTTTTCGAACAATGATGTTCGAACGAACTGCTTATTAAATACCGTCTGAAACGTATCGAATTTGTGGTTACACTTATCGTTTATTTTTCTTTGGATCCTCTTGCTAGTATTGACACTCAGCCACTGATGCCAAGCAAATATTTTGACACTGCTCACTCTCTTTCACATTACTCACTCTACAAAAACCAATCAAAAACAAAAACACTTCATTTCTCAACAAACAAAAATCGTTTATAGTCCCCTGCGTTAACACATGCAAACACGCCAACTTTTACCAATGAGATTATTAAAACTTCTCATTAAACTAATTGTTACGGCCTAATACTAGGAATTAAGGCCATCCTTATCGAGGACCACCCTAATATAATGTTTGAATAATGTAGTTAAGTTTTGAGAGAAAATAACTGTATTTGAATTGAAGTACATAGGTTTAAGTTAGGTTTAAGTGTTGTAATAAAATCATTCTGAATCTGAGAGGCTTTCGTGCAGACGTGTTTAGCTTTGGACATATTTGGAGGAAGCATTTAAGTTTTGCTAGCGTTCAATTATCTTACCAAGGAGCTCCCAGTTTTGGATTCAACATTTTGGTGTCCGAGCAGGGACCTGGAGGACAAGGTCCAATACCGGAAGAACGTGTCGTGGGGACATTAACTGGACCAGGGAGGGCCACGCAAGTTTAACCCAGTCGCGGTGAGTTTTTGCAATTGGTGACCAGTGATTTTCTTTGTGTTTGACTTTTTGTGCTTGCGCGGATTTATTGCAATAAAAATTTATATAATATATTTTTAAGAATGCCAATTCGTTAACTCAATCCGATTTAGAAGCAAAATTAAGCCTGTTAGACTCCAACTTTAAACAGCTCAGCGCTCTTCAATCGGAAATTGAACAAGTTAGTGATGATTTATCTGAATTTGACGTTAGGAGAAATTTTGAAGACATGTATTGCGAAGTAAAATCAAAAATACTGAATTATCTGTCAAAGGTAAGACGGCGGTCAAGTGTTCTAGAGCAAACTTCGCAACCTTCAATCCTGAATTCCTCGCAAGGTATTAAATCTCCAAGGTTACCTAAATTACAGCTTCCCAAGTTCTCGGGTAAATTCTGTGATTGGACGAATTGATTTAATACGTTTAAGGCGTTGATTGACAGTGAATCCGAGTTTGATGATTTATATAAGTTCATTCATTTGAGATCATGTTTAGGTGAAGCTGCATTAAGTACGATTGAGTGCCTGGAGTTAGCTGGAGAGAACTATAACCAAGCGATCGAGCTTCTTAAAGATCGACCTATTATCAAAAGGTCTATAATTTTCCAAGCGCACATTCGCGAATTGTTCGAGCTTAAAGTGGTAAACTAAGCTGACTCTGAATCATTGCGTACGTTGGTTGATCATGTCAATTCTCAATTAGTGGCGTTGAAGTCACTGTGTAGTGTTGAAGATATTTTGGAGGCTATCGTTTTTCATTTGATGTGGACTAAGCTCGATGAAGAAACACTCGATAAATGGGACAATGAATGAATTATTTTTACATACAATGCAAATTTTTCTCAATTAGGTATTTCTCGCACAATTTCCATTTTAATTTCTCACAATTGGCCACAAAGTTCTATTTGTAAGTACAACGAAAACAAAAAACAGCTGTTCTCAGAACTCGCAAAAGGCCACTGTGAACGGTTACCCGCGAACTCGCACTGTGAATGTAGTATTAATGTGAATTCCTTAAAACAGGTAATTTTTCTGATCAGAAAAAAAATAATTTTGTTGGACCAGATGGGTTTCGCTATTATTGGCGCGATCTGAGGAAGAACCCCCTTGCGCTCTCTAAGAGAGACTTTGGTGGCGGGTCGGTAATGGTGTGGGGCGCATTTAAAAAATATGGAACGCTTGAATTACAGTTCACGAGCTCAAGAATGAACAGCGAAGCGCACATAAATGTGCTGGAGAGTAGTCTGCTCCCTTTTCTGGTGGAAAATAGAAAGGAATCACTTCTTTTTATGAAGGACAATGCGCGTATCCACACAAGTCGCCAAAAATGTCATTTTTAGAAAACTGCTCTGTGCAAGTTTTGGACTGGCCAGCTTGTTCGCCGGACTTAAACCCTATAGAATACATTTGGGGAGTATTAGTTCGACGGATATACGCAGAAAATAAAATATTTCCCAATGTTTGGTTATAGAAATCAATTATATTGTATGAAAATATAGCAGTTGTCATCATAGCAGGTCTTGATCGTACAAATAAGGTCCTGTTATGTTGATTCATTTAATGCGGTTTCTGGTGCTTTTCATGCGATGTTCAGTGATTTCTTAGTTAGTTTCTGTTAGCATTTCGTCGAGTTCGCAATGCTTATTTAACATAGTACATTGCTGCGGCAACAATACTACAACACTATGACAATAACAACAATAGCAACATATAACAAAATCTGTTTTCCTTATGCTAAAAAAATTGTGAATCTTAAAGTAATTAATTCGATTTTTTGTTCAATATTAATTAAATGAAGTTAGTTAATAAGGCTGGCTCAAGCTTGGCCCATTCGCTTAAAGTTGATTTTTTTAGTTCGAAAACATTGGGTGTTCAGCTCAGCAGCAGATTTAGTTTTACACGTACATTCCTTTTTACCTTCATTATACTCTTCACGCAGTGAATAGTATTATAAGTTTGTCATGAAGTTTGTAACACACATAAGGAGACATCGGAGACCATACATAACCAATCGGGAAATAAAAAAAAATATTTATTTACAAAAACTAACTTATCACACTCCGGTGATAGAAAACACCGACGTTTTTGATGTCGGGCGTTTTTAATTTCGCGGTGTGATAGAAACTGCGACGATTTAATTTTTCGAACAATGATGTTCGAACGAACTGCTTATTAAATACCGTCTGAAACGTATCGAATTTGTGGTTACACTTATCGTTTATTTTTCTTTGGATCCTCTTGCTAGTATTGACACTCAGCCACTGATGCCAAGCAAATATTTTGACACTGCTCACTCTCTTTCACATTACTCACTCTACAAAAACCAATCAAAAACAAAAACACTTCATTTCTCAACAAACAAAAATCGTTTATAGTCCCCTGCGTTAACACATGCAAACACGCCAACTTTTACCAATGAGATTATTAAAACTTCTCATTAAACTAATTGTTACGGCCTAATACTAGGAATTAAGGCCATCCTTATCGAGGACCACCCTAATATAATGTTTGAATAATGTAGTTAAGTTTTGAGAGAAAATAACTGTATTTGAATTGAAGTACATAGGTTTAAGTTAGGTTTAAGTGTTGTAATAAAATCATTCTGAATCTGAGAGGCTTTCGTGCAGACGTGTTTAGCTTTGGACATATTTGGAGGAAGCATTTAAGTTTTGCTAGCGTTCAATTATCTTACCAAGGAGCTCCCAGTTTTGGATTCAACATTTTGGTGTCCGAGCAGGGACCTGGAGGACAAGGTCCAATACCGGAAGAACGTGTCGTGGGGACATTAACTGGACCAGGGAGGGCCACGCAAGTTTAACCCAGTCGCGGTGAGTTTTTGCAATTGGTGACCAGTGATTTTCTTTGTGTTTGACTTTTTGTGCTTGCGCGGATTTATTGCAATAAAAATTTATATAATATATTTTTAAGAATGCCAATTCGTTAACTCAATCCGATTTAGAAGCAAAATTAAGCCTGTTAGACTCCAACTTTAAACAGCTCAGCGCTCTTCAATCGGAAATTGAACAAGTTAGTGATGATTTATCTGAATTTGACGTTAGGAGAAATTTTGAAGACATGTATTGCGAAGTAAAATCAAAAATACTGAATTATCTGTCAAAGGTAAGACGGCGGTCAAGTGTTCTAGAGCAAACTTCGCAACCTTCAATCCTGAATTCCTCGCAAGGTATTAAATCTCCAAGGTTACCTAAATTACAGCTTCCCAAGTTCTCGGGTAAATTCTGTGATTGGACGAATTGATTTAATACGTTTAAGGCGTTGATTGACAGAGAATCCGAGTTTGATGATTTATATAAGTTCATTCATTTGAGATCATGTTTAGGTGAAGCTGCATTAAGTACGATTGAGTGCCTGGAGTTAGCTGGAGAGAACTATAACCAAGCGATCGAGCTTCTTAAAGATCGACCTATTATCAAAAGGTCTATAATTTTCCAAGCGCACATTCGCGAATTGTTCGAGCTTAAAGTGGTAAACTAAGCTGACTCTGAATCATTGCGTACGTTGGTTGATCATGTCAATTCTCAATTAGTGGCGTTGAAGTCACTGTGTAGTGTTGAAGATATTTTGGAGGCTATCGTTTTTCATTTGATGTGGACTAAGCTCGATGAAGAAACACTCGATAAATGGGACAATGAATGGGATGGCAATAAATTACCATCATGGAAGGCACTCTTCAAGTTCTTGGCAATTCGTCACACTAATCTCGCAAATAAAGAGTTGAGACGCAGGAGGTCCAAAAAGGGTCAACGACTACAGTACGAAAGCATGCAAAATGGTGAGTATTATATGTGCGCCTCGAATCAAAAATTAAAGAAGCGGTCATTGTGCTTAATTTGCTTCAGCAGATGGCATGGTACACCTCCTCGTTGCAGCATCTGCAACAAACCCCATCATAGTCTGTTACATAGGGAAGTTGAAAGTTCTCAGCTAAAAGCCTCAGGTAGAGTAGAGATCCCGAAAGTTACTCAGACGGTTGTTCATCGTAGTTCAGTGCTAGTGAATCGGTGCCAAAGTTTTTTGGCTACCGCGATAGTGATGGTACAAGATAAATTTGGAAGTTTTCAAGAATGTAGATGTGTGTTAGACTCAGGGAGTCAGTTGAATTTTATAATTTCTAGACTAGCCAATTGGCTGAAAGTGAAAAGCGGTAAGGAAGACTTAATCATTTCCGGTATAGCAAATGCGAAGTCAGAAATATTAGGACAAGTTGATGTGAAGTTTAAGTCACGGTTGACTAACTTTTCTTCAGTGACAAACTTCTGTGTGCTTCCTGAAATTACTCAGTACGAGCCAATAGTCCCGTGTGAAGGAAGGCAGCTCCCAATACCAAAGGGTGTTCACCTTGCTGATCCAAAATTTTATGGTAAAGAGAAAATAGACATGCTATTCGGAGTTGATCTGTTTTTTAAGCTTCTTGCTGCAGGTCAAATTGCAAGGCAAGGAGCACCCGATAATGACGATGAATTATTCAGTTTAGTGAAGAGGTTTTGGGAATGTGAAGAAGAAAATCTTCCGTCGAAAATATATACACCGAGTGAGCAATTATGTGAAAACAAATTCATCAAAGATGTGAAGAGGACATTATCGGGAAGATACATAGTGAGCTTGGCGTTTAAGGAACCAATGGGAGATTTAGGAGATTCTTACCAAATTGCTCTTACGGGATTCTTAAATTTGGAAAAGAGACTTAATAAGGATACTTCACTTAAGGAGCAATACCTGGAATTCATAGAAAGTTACGCCCAACTGGGCCATTTAGAAGTGTTAGAGCCTAAGTGTATGAGCGAAATAAAATATTTCATTCCCCATCATCCGGTAATACGACCTGATAGCATTACAACTAAGTTAAGGGTGGTTTTTGATGCGTCATGCAAGTCAAGCAATGGACGATCACTGAACGACTTAATGTTAGTAGGACCAACTCTCAAGCCAACCTTGTTTGAGATACTTGTGAGATTTCGATTTTATAGATATGCACTCTCATGCGATATAACTAAAATGTATCGACAAGTTTCGCTGGTTGAAGATGATTGCAATTATCAAGGAATTTTATAGAGGTCGGAATAATCTGAGCCAAATCAAGTTTTACTTTTGCGTACTGTTACTTATGGAACAAGTTCCGCTCCTTATTTGGCTGTGCGTTGTTTATACCATTTGGCAGATTTATTAGGAAAGGAGTATCCTTTGGGGTGCCAAGCGTTCCAGAGTAATTTCTACATAGATGATATGTTAGGAGGAGCAAATTCGATAGAAGAACTTTATGAGTTGAAGTCGCAATTAACAGCTGTTTTGAATAGGGGCAGATTTGAGCTTCATAAGTGGCGTTCAAATTGTCCTACTATTTTAGATGAAACAGAAGACCTAGGAAATCTGTCAATAATTGGGCCTGATTGCTCAAAGACTTTAAGAATCAACTGGGATTCGAAAAAGGAGAGGTTTGATTTCGCTTATAAGGCCAACTATGCGACGACAATAACGAAGCGATCGGTGTTGTCGGAACTATAGCAATTGTTTGATCCTCTTGGATGGCTGAATCCTTTGGTGGTGCTAGGAAAGATTTTTATGCAACAGCTTTGGTTACTGAAAGGTGAGTGGAATGAAGTTACCACCTGATATTCAAAACCAATGGAAAACCTTTCGAGAAGAATTAAAACAGGTGGATAAGTGTACAGTACCTAGGGCAGTTGTGTCTTATGCTGAGATTTCTTCGATGGAACTCTGTGGATTTTCTTCGCAAAGAGCTTTTGGTGGCGTTGTTTACTGTAGGGCAACTGACAAGTCAGGGACGGTCTACGTAAATCTTATCGCCGCGAAGTCGAAGGTGGCTCCAGTAAAGGTCACGTCATTGCATAGGTTAGAATTGAACGCGGCATTGCTAGCAGTGCAGTTGCTTAATAAAAAACAATCGTGTTTACCTATGCAGGTGCATAAACGAAAATATTTCACAGACTCAACTATTGTCTTAAATTGGCTGTCCTCACATGCAAGTCGTTGGGTTACCTTTGTCGCCAACCGCGTAGCTAAAATTCAAGACTTGACTCAGATAAAGGAACCATCAGAGCTGAAGGAGTGTAGCCTTTGGTGGAATGGGCCCACATTTTTAAGCCATTTAGAATGTGAGTGGCCAGACGTTGAGTGGCGTTCATCAGAGGAATTGGCGGTAGAACAGCGTAAATCTACATCCATTTTAATTGGATCAGTATCTCATAACCTTGAAGATATAGTTTCGCATTGTAAGTTCGCAAATTCATTTCTCACATTGAATAGAGTCTTTGCTTGAATTTATCGCTGGCGCTCCATGATCACAGGCAATAGGGATTCTGATTTAAGGCCATTGAAGGTTCATGAAATAGAAGGTGGCTTAGCTTATATTGTTTATAATATTCAGAACGCATGCTTTATCCAAGAAATACGGAACTTGACAAAAGGCATATTAATCAAATCTTCAAAGGTGCAAGTTCTTTGCCCTTTTATTTCAGAAAGCGAGCAGGTTTCGATTATGCGAGTTGGTGGTCGGCTATCCCAAGCGGAATTACCATTCGCAGTTAAACACCCAATTTTGCTTCCTAAGAATCATAATGTTGTTAAGTCTATTGTAGTGCATACACATCAGGTTAACATACATGCAGGGGTACAAGCATTATGTGCCTTTGTTCGACAAAAGTATTGGATTATCAGTTGGCGCGAAAGGTAGTTAGAAGCTGTGTGGTCTGTTTCCGGCAACGTCCGGTGTTGGCGAATCAGCTGATGGGAGACTTACCAGCACCTAGAGTGAGGCTGAACGGGCATCCATTCATACGCTCCGGTGTGGACTTTGCCGGTCCCATTATGATTCATTGCAATCAGCGTGGCGTCGCCCGGTCAAGGTGTATTTATGCATCTTTGTATGTTTCATCACTAAGGCTACCCATTTGGAGATTGTCTCGAACCTTACCACGATTGCCTTCATTGCTGCTTTAAAACGGTTCTTTGCTATACGAGTGTTAGCAACAGACATATTCTGCGACAACACTACGAATTTCGTTGGTGCATCTCGGGAGTTGAAAGAAGCTGCGGACAAACTATTTACCGAGGCATCAAAGAAGTCACTAATAGAGCATTGCAGCAGTTGGGGAGTTAAATTCCATTTTATTCCGCCTAGATCACCGCACTTTGGAGGTCTTTGGGAGAGTGCAGTCAAGGTCGCAAATCGACTTCTAGTATCTTGTATGAACGGAACGGGACTAAATTATGAAGAGCTGGCAACGGAAGTTTTGACCCCAGGTCATTTTCTGGTGGGCCGACCGTTGAACGCATTGCCTGAGCTATTCAATGATGATGACGTCAAATTGTCATTGGTCAACAGATGGAAACGAATATTGGTGGTGCACAATACGTTCTGGAGGCGTTGGTCCAAAGAATACTTGACATCACTACAAGTCCGGACAAAGTGGTCAAGGTCGCAACCAGAACTACAAGAAGAGGCCCTTGTGCTGATAGCGGAAGACAACTTACCTCCCGGTAGCTGGTGCCTTGGCAGAGTAACTGAGATACACTCGGGACCTGATGGCCACGTTCGAGTGGTTACACTGCGCACTAAAGCTGGAGAGGTCAAGCGCAACATACACAAGCTGTGCCCACTTCTGATCGAAGCATGATTGTTTGGAAGGAGCTTCCAAGGTGCGGAGCATGTTGCGGCCTAATACGAGGAATTAAGGGCCATCCTTATCGAGGACCACCCTAATATAATGTTTGAATAATGTAGTTAAGTTTTGAGAGAAAATAACTGTATTTGAATTGAAGTACATAGGTTTAAGTTAGGTATAAGTATTGTAATAAAATCATTCTGAATCTGAGAGGCTTTCGTGCAGACGTGTTTAGCTTTGGATATATTTGGAGGAAGCATTTAAGTTTTGCTAGCGTTCAATTATCTTACCAAGGAGCTCCTAGTTTTGGATTCAACACTAATCACTTTATACGGATTTTTTAAACAAAATTAAAACATCACAGCTTCATTACCGAAAAATATAGTTTATTTTGACATATAAATTAATTGAATTAAAGTCAAATTGGAATCTTCGAAAATGTTAAAATTTATATGCACGCAGGTTGGCATATTCAGCATTGGTTGGTTTTGCTTATTTCGTCTGTTTTACTTCAATGGAAAAGTGATTTGAGTAAAATGCAAGTTTATTACTTAAAAACACTAAAATGTTTAATTCTTTAAATGCAATTTAGCGAGAAAAACAATAAACTATAATTCTTGGTACTTTTTTTCCTTTCATAATTTAACATAAGAGAGAATTTAACCAAATCGGCTGTAAAAAATTAGGCGATTTCAAAAACGTCAAAAGCGGTTTCCATCACAGCGTGGAATGAAATTGAGACGAAAGCGGTTTCCATCACAGCGTGGAATGAAATTGAGACGAAAACGGTTTCCATCACACACCGGGTAATTACAAATTATGAGCTAGTTTAAATTACAAAAGCACTGGCATCATAGGCCTTCAGCTCGATGTTATAGATATGCTTTAGAATTTAAAGAAAACAAGTAAATAATAAAGATTATGTAGAAAATGCAATACATTTACGAATATAGGTGATGTGTGTAAGAGATCAATTAATACTATCAATGATTTAGATTAGATTGAAAATATTGGATGCTATAAGGAAGTTTATAGTGGTTGTTGTGTTGGTTGGTGTTGGATTGATAAGGAAGAGTTTGCGGACGCTAGTGCCAAAAAATATGCTCTACCTGGGTCTAGTTAATATTTTATTATACAATATGTTCTATTGACGTTATTGATTGGTACCACTTGGTTGTATGGTGGAATGTTAGTTGGATTATTTGGTGGAACATATTTTTGTAATATCTTTGAATGTCGCTGATGTTTATGTTTTCTGTAACGATGAGCGGTTGGTTAGTAACACTTTTGGGAGTAGCGTCCGCAAACTCGTTGCCTCTGATATTGGCTTGCCCAGGTGTCCACAGGAGTTTGATTTTTGGAAAAAAATTAATTATAATGTTACGCACAGCTGAGGGATAGTAGTCACAGTTGTTGATATTTTTGATTGCGTCTATCAAGGAGTCGGAGCAGGTGCAAAATTACTCGGGTTTAGTTTTTAGAGTATTGAGGGCAACTAAGATTGTAATAATTTCAGATGAGAACACTGATGAGTAAAAAGGGAAAAGACTGGATTCAATGATGGAATTTCCGGTTTTAATGGCAAATGTTGTAATGCTATTGATTTGAGAACCGTCCGTGAAAATATGTGTGTAATTTTTTGGGTTGTGTTTTGCTTCAGCAAACTTTGCACGATATAGATCCCCAATAAATTCTGTGAAGAAAAAAAAAAATAAAAAATAAATACACATAAACGTATATTTTCACCAATCAAAATTTACTTCGAATACCCAATGTTGTTTTTAGGCTCTATTTTTTTATCATATTTATGTCCGCATAGCTATCATGTGCGAGCACATTTACGATAGTTGAGCGAATATTAAGCGGACGCTATAAATTTTCTTGTTTTGTCGCCTGTCAAAGTAACAGTTATTCTCCTCTGTTGCGTATTATTATACTCTTAACGCAGTGAATAGTATTATAAGTTTGTCATGAAGTTTGTAACACACAGATGGAGACATCGGAGACCACGAGACGAATTGATCTAGCCATGTCCGTCTGTATGTATGCAAACTAGTCCCTCAGTTTTTGAGCTAGAGAGCTGAAATTTTACATGGAGGTTTCTTTTTACCATACGCAGTACATTTACTGGAATCAGCCGAATAGGACCTCTAGGAGAGTTACCCCCATACAAACCGGAATCCAAATGAAAGTTCTTATTAGAAAAACTTTTTTGCTTTTCATACTATCGACTTGAAATGTGAACACTGACCGATATCCACCAACCATATAAATCTCAAGACCCTCGGACCACTAGGGGGTACCCCCATACAAAACGGGATCCAAATTCTTATTAGAACTGAAATTTGAACAATATAAGTGCCTGATCTATATCCACTAACCTTATAAATTTCAAGCCCCTTGGACTACTATCAGGGGCGTGAAGAGTATTACAACTTCGGCATAGCTAAAGTTAGTTTTTTTTTATATTTTTCTTTCTTTTCACTTATCCTAAAGCCTTGTTATTACTGTTATCTCTTATGTACTAATTATGTTACATTACACACTACTGTTATACATTACACTTAAACATAAACACCTATATTACTACAATTCGGCCATCCCGACTTCTTAGGATCTACCGATTCTAAACTATCAACTAACTTTGTTACAACTTCTTAAATTATATTTATCAACTAAAATATCATCTACTTTAAAACAAGGTATCATGTTATTCACTGCCCACACCCCTTTGTATGGTATTTGGGTTTGTTGAAAACCATCAACATCTTCTACAATATACCTATCATTTGGCAATATTTTAATAATAATAATTTCCTAGCAACCCCTGCATGACAATCAAAGTTCTTAACCATCACATAATCGCCTAAATTGCTACCTCTATCTGAAACTAAAACTTTTGGTCTACTATACGACCTGAAATAGTCTTTTAAAGCTATAATAACTTCTTACGTAGACGTTGTCTTAGTCGAGTATAGCCTAACAAATTTTGTGCAAGAATCAATAACAACCAGTATATGTTTCTTAACGACTTTTGCATCATTGATTGGGCTATAATGATCTATGTGCACCATTTCAAAAGGACTTTCGCTCTTAGGTGTACTATGCACAAACCCCTTGCTTTTACCGCTTTTAGCTGAAAACGCAATACACTTTAAGCAATTCCTAATATGTTCTTCGACTTTTTTCTTTATATTAGGGAACTAATAACTTTTAGATATCAGTTCCACTACTTTATTCGTCCCTAAGTGACCCATTTCATTATGATACCTAAACAGAACCTGACTCCATCGGTTTTGGCACAAAAAAAAAAATATTGTGTTTTTGCCAGTATTTTTATACACCATTTCTCATCCTTATGCTCTTTATTCTGCAACGTCTCTTTCCACTGTCTAACTTTTACGTCTTTGTTTTGGCATATTAATAGATTTTCCTCTAACGTATTTGTCTTTATTAACATAATATTTGAAATTCTGATTAACGCATCAACGTGTTGCATGCGTTTACCTTCCCGATGTTGCACTGAATAATCAAATTCTTGCATTTCTAAAGCCCATCTAGCTATACGTGGATTTAATTCTTTTTTGTTTAACGTCATTGCAAGTGAATTAAAATCTGTTACTATTTTGAACTGTATGCCTTGCAAATCTGCGCAAGCCAACGTTTCTAATTCATAACTATGGTACTTCGACACACTAACTGTCGCTCTCTTAGAAAAATAAAATACTGGGTGCCATTTTGTATCCGACTTTTTCTGCATTAACACAGCGAATGTAATTCCGTTTCTGCCGCATGATCGTAAATAGCTAGCACTGGAGACTCAACCAACTTCTGTTTCAATGTGTCAAACGATTTCATTTCTTCCGTATCGAATTTGAACTTCTTATCGTTTCGTATGGCTTGGCCATAATCGAAATTTTTTTTATAAAACGCCGGAAATATGAACAGAAACCTACAAAACTTTCCAGCTCAAGTTCTTTAGTCGGAACCGGAAAGTTACTAATGGCTTCTAAATCTTTACTGTCTGCTCGAATCTCACTTGCATCAATTACATATCCCAAATACTTATCTTATTTTTTTGTAAAAACTCACACTTGTCTAACCGAAGTTCTAATTTGTTATCAGTCAGCTTTCTCAACACTTCCCTTAATATCACAAAGTTATCTTCATAATTACTAGTTGGAATCAAAATATCATCTAAACATACAACCACTTTGTCCTCCCTAACCATATCTTCAAAAATTTTATTAATGAACATTTGAACCACTGACGGCGCGTTCTTTAAACCAAACGGCATTCGTAGGAATCCAAACTGTCCTAAAGGTGTCACGAACGATGTATACTTTACTGACTCCTCATGAACACATGAAAAAAACCATTCTTCAAACCTAATGCTTTTGTTTGCTAACCAATCCAAAAGATCATCGATCAACGGAATTGGGTAACTAATTTTAGCCGTAACCTTAATTAGAGTACTATAATCCACACACATGCTAAGCTCACCTGTTTTTTTACCTAACAAGAACAATTGGTGACACGAATTCTGACTCGCTAGGTCTTATGTATCCTTTTTCCAAATAATCATCTAACGTTTTTTGCAGCTCATTTTTTCTGAATACGACAGTCTTCTCGTTGGACAACTAAATGGTTTTACATCATTTAAAACAAACTTAATTTCTTTTCTAACTTTTGGTTCCGACCTAATATAAAATTGTTCAAATGTTCGTTCCAAAATCAACTTATTTTCTAAAGAAACATTCATATCAATATTTAAAAGTACTTAATCGCTCTTACCATATCAATCTTTAAAATTTGCCTTTCAAAATCAACAGCAGAAATTATATTTCTTAATTTGCTATTATTTAAACCACAAAAATTAATTTGATCAGTCGTAGTGACTACTATTCCACAATCTGGAACAAAACTTTACCTTACCAAACTCACTGGGCTTCCAGAGTCAATCAAGCATTCTAAATTAACAAATGAATTAGTATGTGAAAATTCATTACAAAAATTTCTTACATAACCATCTGGTTGGCTGGCTCTATTTGCCCTATCTTGGTCGCACTGCTGCTGAAGGCTCCTTTTGCAACCGGGGCAATCCTTGGCAAAGTGTCCAAAACTAGTACAAGGAAAGCACGCCCCGTCCTGTCGCCTTGGTTTGCGGCATTCTTCGGCAATATGCCCCCTGCTATTACAATTATAGCACTTAACACCTCGTCTGTCAAATTGTTGTTGACTGCGTGTTGTCGGACCATTGGTTGTCATAAACTGCCATTCGATGATATACCAACCGTTGTAACGTCGAAGAAGAACTAAGCTCTATGTCTCGGAAATCCCGTAGCAGTGCACATTTACTATTGAAATGTTGAATTTCGACCTGGTTGTTGTAGCCCAGGAATACTATCGACAATGCAGTTAACGAACTCATCTTCGTCCATATTCAGGCCGCTGGACAAGATGATTTCATCATTATAATAATCACCAAAATTGTCGCCCATTCCCCACGTATGGATCTCAAATCTACTTCGAAGAAAAAGTTTATTTTCTTTCCTATCGAACATGTCCTTGTCGTCGTTTATAAGATCACCGACTGCTTCAACGACGTATATCGGGTTGGAATAAAACCATTGGAAAGGCACTCCTTTCAATTTATGATATATGAATGCACGTAACATATTGTCACTGACATCATAATTATCACGCACGCCCTCCAACTGAGCCATCCAAATGCTTAAGTGATCACCGCCATCATATGTCGGCAAAAAAACTTTTAAGGTGTCGAATGGGATAAACCCAGTTTTACCGACCTATTCTCGTTGTTTTTCCGTTAACACCTCAAACAAGGAAAACTTTTGTCATCTTTCTGATTCTTGCATAAGTTAAAAGCTGCGCTGTTAAAAAAAGCTGTTTTTGTAATAATCTTTGACAAACAAATTGTATGTCTGTTAATGCCTAACATACAAATAACTCGCTGTTAATGGTTTTTTGCGGTGACAAGGAAAGATCTTTCACAAACAATTAATCATCATTTGCTAAGGAGGTGTTAATTTGTTTGTGAAAAAAATGTTAATTTGTGTGCACTGTTATCGCTCTGTAAAATGGGTAATCTTTCGATTTGTTGATTTCTCGCAGACATTTTAGAATATAATGAAAACTATGCAAAAAGGAAATGTGTTAAAATCATTGCGTGATCACAGTGATCCATTTTCAATGTTGGACAGTTTTTGCATAGTTTTCATTATATTCCAAAATTTCCGCGAGAAATTAACAAATCGAAAGATTACCCTTTTTACAGAGCGATAACAGTGCACATAAATTAAGATTTTTTCTCACAAACAAATTAACATCTCCTCAGCAAATGACAAATTGTACATAAGAGCTTTTCTTGTCACCGCAAAAAACCATTAACAGCCAGTTGTATGTATTTTACGTCAACATACAAACAATTTTTTTGTCATCGGTTGAGAATAGGGCGGTTAGTTTTTCTTTCTTGGAAATTTCTACTCTCTGTTCGTTCTTCACCACTTCATAGACATCTATTGCTGCTGCTCCGTTACTGTCGATGACGTCACCTGCTACCGTTGCCCTCTTTGTCTCGCCGTTGTTGTTAATGTTTACTGCTACCGTTGCTGTTTGCTCACGATTGCCACCAGCGTCTGCTTCTGCAATCTTGCCACTTCTCAACGTTGCCATTATCAGTTTATTTATATTACATTTATTTATTTGATGTACAAAAAAAAAATTCATTCGAAGTGCAACTCTGTTATTTAAAAAAAACAATTAATATAAACGTTCTTGTATCCCACTTCTGAATAATTGTAGGCCGCTAACTTTCGTTGTTATTACAAGACTGACTCTTTTTTTTTCTTTCTTTTCATTACAGACGCACAAGCAAATGCTTATGCCCTCTATGTTTCTAAAGCATCATCATCTTGATTTCCGTAACGATTTTTTTGGACACCTCGCTAAAGAAGTTTCACTTAAAAAAAAAAGTTTAAATTCAATTAATTAAAAAGATGAGTATTAGACCACCTAAGCCCTTAATGATTAGTCATGAGATTGATATGTCACGAGAGTGGACGTAGTGGTTAGAAGTGTACGAATGCTATGCAATAGCTGCAAGATTAAATGATGAAGATAATCGAATTAAAGTAACAAATTTTATATGCAAGAGGCAATGCGGGTTATACACAACTTGGGCTTACGGATGCCGAAAGGGGAAACTTATTTGAACTTAAAAGAAGATTGAGTGAACATTTTGCACCGGCACGCAACAAGACTTTTGAGAGGTGTCTATTCCACTGGATTAAGCAGCAAGACGGTGAGCTGTTTGATGACTTTCTGCAAAAGATTCGTGAACAAGTGCGTCAATGTGGCTTTGGTGACAATGAAGAAGAGTTCTTGGCGGACCAGATAGTGATAGTAATAAAATCGGATGAAACAAGACAGAAATTGTGGGTGCAAAAAGATTTAGATTTTGAGATGGCAACTAAAATCTGTCGAGCAGCAGAACGAGTTACCAGACAAATAAGTGATATATATGGTGAACTTGATAAAATTAATAAAATAGCTACAATATTTCACTGTAGGCGATGTTGTACGACGATGGACCTCAGAGCTGTCCAGCTTTTAAAAAAGAGCTCAGAAAATGTGGCAAGTCTAGACACTTTAGCGTTACATGTAGGTCAAGTTCAAATAATAAAAATCAGCCAAGTGTGAGTCGGGGTCGCACACGGAGGGTTCCGTACCATCGTACAAGATTTTTTGCTTAAAATATTAAATTATGTGGATATTTAACAGCCTAAAAGTATACCACAATTACAGCTTAAACGTATACTACAAAAAACAAGAAATGGTTAAACAAAAGATTACATTAAAGAACAATGCTTCTAAAAATGTGTATTTTTACTATTTGTCGTTCTACACACAAGTGAATTACACAGTCTGTGAAAATTTCAACTCTCTACCTATTATGGTTCATGAGATAGAGCAGGAGACGGACGGATGGACGGACGGACGGACAGACAGAGTAAGCTTAGTAATAGGGTCCCGTTTGCTCCCTATGGGTACGGAACCCTAAAAAGGAGAAAACAAAAAAAAAAAAAGATGCAAAAAAGTAAATAAAAGCAAAAAAGTAGATGTTATAAACAGCGATACAGACAGTGAAAGTGAAGATGACTTCAATTTTGTAGGTTCAATCACAGCTGAGATCAATGCAATTGCTGATAAATGGAGTGAATATTTACTGGCTAATGATAAGCAAATAACACACTGAACACAGGAGCATTTTGCAATGTAATTTCTTTGCAAGGAGTCATACAGTTAAAGGCAAAAGTGTGCTAAGCGAAACTTAAAAGCTTAAGATAGGGGCTAAATAATGTTTTGGGACAAACGAAAATAAAATGTCAAACATTAAGAAATGCACTCACAATTGAATCAGATCATAAACCTCTTGAAGTAATATTCAATAATCCTATACAAAATGCGCCAATCAGGTTACAAGGTGTTTGTATAATGTACTACATTATTCCCCAACATTCAGGTAAATAAAAGGCACGCATATACCAATAGCTGATACATTAAGTCGGGATTGTACAACGGAAGATATTGAAAAGGAGGAAGAAGTCAATCTGATTTTTGCAATTGGAGATAATCTTATGAGTAAATTCGTCAAATAGACAGCTTCAGATATTGAGTTGCAAACATTAAAAAACAGAATAATGTACAAATGGTCTGAGGACACTCCAAAAATGAAAAAAAAAAAATACGAACCATTCCGACAGGAAATCACATATGAGAATGGACTGCTCCTTAAAGGTAACCAAATAATTGTTCCAAAAATATTAGCAAGTTTCTATCGTTGCAGAAGCACATGCTGGTCACAGTGGTATTTTAACAACACTAAAACGAATTAGACAGTCACTGTTTTGGGTTGGATTGTCATCGGAAGTTTACAATTGTGCTATCTGCGAGCAAAATCAACGTGCGAATTAAAAACAGCCGTTGATACTGCGCGATATACCGGAAGTACCGTTCCAAGTTGTATCATCGGACTTGTTCAAATTCAAGGGAGAGGATTTCCTTCTTATTACTGATCATTACTCCGGATTTGTGGATGTTCGGAAATTGATTTTTTAATTTTTTTTTTTAATATCAAATTAAACTTAAAACAATTACAAAACAACTTTCACAAAATTGGAAAGTTGGAATGAACAATTAATTAATTAATAAATCTAGTTGAGAGGTCGAGAAGAAGAGATCTTCTCAACCGTCGCGCCACTCTGACTCCTCCTATTCTGCGTCGCTTTAAGAGACGCCTGGCTAGTATGTTTGGGTGATTTTTTAACCGCTCCATATAATTCTTGGCCTAACGATTAATCACATCACCAATTTTTGGTATTTTCAAGTCGGTTTCACGGTCCGCCGTTCGCATAAACCACGGAGCTACCGAGATCATACGCAGTGTCTTGGCCTGAATTACTCTGATCTTAGATATGTTTGATTTCGCAGCTATGCCGTACACCTGCAGTCCATATTGCCAAACAGGAGCAATTATTGCTTTATAAATAAGTACCTTATTTTTTAAGGATAACTTATTCCTATTGTTTAGGAGCCAACGCAATTTCCTAATTCTCTGTCCAAGTGATTTCGTGATGACTGAAATATGCGTTTTGAAAGTTAGCCGCCTATCCAAATACACTCTCATGTGATCAAAACCCGAATGTTGCTCCATCAGTTAATTGGACAAACATCAGGCCGTAAGGATTACGTCACATTGGCACATTTCTGTTTGTTAATGCCAATGTCCAGACTTCAAACATGTGGAGGTACTGTTGGAGGGTGTCCGTGGCTTCAAAAAACACACGTGTTTCTTGAGAAGATGGCTGTATCATCTGCAAACGTGGCAATGATGAAATCATGAGGATCCCGTAGCGGTAATTTGGAGCCATTGGGCATGTCGTGCGTGAACAGGGTATATAGAGTTGGTCCCAAAACGTTACCCTTGGCAACACCTGCGCGAATAGTCTTGATGCTAGACTCCATACCATCAAGTACCACTGAGAAGGTCCTGTTATTGAGGTAGCTGCGCACTAGTAACCATAGTTGGGGCGGTAACAAGCTCTTGAGTTTACTGAGCAGCACGTCGTGCCACACTCGGTCAAAAGCCTGTTTAATGTCGAGATACGCTGCCATCACGTACTTCTTGGCTGAAGTTGACCACCCTATTCAGCTGTTCTGGAGTTCCATGGGACTTACGGAACCCGAATTGAAAGGGTGGAACTACATCCTTTACGCGTCAGCAGACAAAGCTCAAACAACTTGGCTATAGTGGGCAGCTGGCTGATAGGCCTGTACGAATCTACGGCGGAAGTGCTCTTGCCGGTCAGCAGAGGTGGTTCGTTATTTGAGACAATGGTTTTCAGTGCACGTAATTCCAGAAGTATTTGAATCCGATGGTGGAAGTCAATATACAAGCAGGACGTTCAGGGCGTTCTCTGAAAAGCGACAGTTCAAACACCGAATCTCATCGCCACATTATCCTCGGTCAAACTATGTAGTCGACGAATCAGGACGATCATACATAGAACTTCTGAAACCAGCAGTAGTCAAAGAGGTAACATATGAACTCCGTGAACTATGTGAAAACCAAAAAAGGTACACTGATAGGGTGGCAATACCATGTGTACCATTGGAGTTGGGAGATAAAGTCCGTATGCAAACGGCACATCGATCATGGAAATCGGCAAGGGTAGTAGAGATAACGGACAATTCAACATCTGTTAACGTAAAGAAACCAACAGGTGAACAGTACAGGCGAAACCATATACACCTTCATAAAACTCGGGCAAACATACCAGTCATACCTTCCACGTTGGCGAGTAACGATAGCCAAAACAAATGGAATGAAATTCAATGTTCGCCAAAGTTACCGGAATCAAAAGGGTCATTATCAACCAAAGAAAACAATAGTCAAAACAACCGAACAGAAGATCAGGGTTGACGAGATTTGCCGACGAGTTCAACAGGCAGTACCGAAGTGACAGCAGCACCGATCACAATATCCGAGAGAAGCAGCCGGTATGGACGAAAAATCAAGCCGGTGCAAAAATATGATATAATATGAATTTTTTAAAGCATTGTATATAAACTCGTGTATCTGATGAGTTATTTCAAAAAAGTATCACACCGCCTCACGGTTTCTGGCATGCCCCGCCAAATTTGAAATGTTGACTCGTAATAGTAAATCGCTGCGTAGAGCAAAGAGAAAACACTCCACTACCAAATTGAGGGCGGCTGCATTGAACAAAAAATTTATGAGACGTGTTATTTCAAAATCGTATAAAATTGTACTTGGGTGTACTTACACTTACATGGTTCGCTAAATCAGCTTCTGCAACAACGCTCTCTCTCGCGACTTTTATTTGTTGACAAGAGAAGCGAGGTAGCCGAGGCGTAGCCGAATTGCATGTACCGAGTAAGAAATGTTCTCTGTCGAAGGTTTTCTTTGCCCTCTTTCGCGTATTTGTAGTTTTTTCATTTTCGTTTAATGTTTGTAGAGTGAGGAACCGCGGAAGAGTTATATTTTTCAATGTTCACTCGAAGGCATTGATATTAACCATGAATAGATAATTTTTTTTTTATATGTTAAGAAAAGGATAGACTATTTCATTTATTCATTAAATTAAACTATTTAAAATAGTTATAATACGTTTTTACAAATAAAAATAAATAAAATAATATGTACTATAAGTAACATTATAGCACTTGCTACTAAGCCTTCAACTCTAAGAAATTGTTGTAACATTGTATTATATTAAATTCAAATAATTATAATATCATATTCAATGGGGTTAAAATAAATTTGAGAAACAGAATATGTGTGTATTCAAAATGGGAAGTTATGATATACCTCCGCAAGACCACACACCTTCACATAAACATATAAATGAAAAGGAATCTGCAAATATTTGCTTGGTCGGCTATTACACTAGCGGTCTGAACAGAAGAGTTCTCTCTGTCAATATTCGTTCTTTAAGAAGGGAGTTACCACCCCTAGGCTTACCGTCCCCGCTCTATCACTCTACTCTACTCTACCGCAAGGCTCACAGCGGTTTTTACTGGTAACTGGTGTTTTGGGACTCACGCGAAGAGACTGGGTATTCCCTTCAGGAGCCTTTGTAGGAGTTGTAACGTAGAAGAAAGGGAATCACTCACCCACTTTCTAAATATGTCAATACCCAGCACTGGCACATATATCATCAATAACCTCTCGGACTGTTCGGTCACATGTCCGGGTGACCTTTTAAAATACCTAAACTCTACTGGATGGGTTTAGCAATACTGATTATGTTCGGTGAGAAAGTGGTTTCAAAAAGGCACTTAACTGCCAATTATGGCTTGTAATGGACTATACAAGTCAGCCACGGTAACCAACCATCAACTCTACTTGCAATACATTCACCGGTAGCGGTAGTAACGTACAACGAAAACACAAACCAGACGATCATGGAATAAAAGGAAAAAGGAATAAATAAAAACACGAGCATACACAAATACATAAACATATTTGTAAAATGTAACGAAGATTCACTTTCAACATATTTTTATAAATTCTCATAAGAATGAACTGAACCACGAAAGAAACTATTCGACTGTTACTTTTCTTGTTCGCCGGCTGATAACTTGCTTAGCCGCATAGTTCAAGCGAAGCTTAAAAGTGCCCAAAAAGAAGTGCAAAGTTCTGAGAGGATGTCAACACGAACTTCAGGAACAGAGTTTGAATTTTAAATTCTTAATGCTTGTTGAACCAAATAGAAGTGAAAAAGTAAAATTGGGAAGTTGCAATTAATTTTTTTTTTTTTTACTTTTTGAATGGAAATTTTGTATCTAATATAATATATATAATATATAATATAATAATTTAGGACTAACAAAAAGGTTTAGACTCTTACATACGATGAGTTTCTTGTATGAGCAAGAGCTCTGGTAAGTGGATTCACATGTTGCACAAGTTTATCCATATAGTTACTTTTTCGCTTCGAGCACTCCTCTTTTTCCTGCAGAACATTAAGATCTTTGTGAATGTCTTTATTTCTGATGTACCATGGAGCGCATGTTATTGTTCTGTGAATTTTAGATTGGGCTCTTTGTATGACTTCAACATACTTGGGCTTGCGGTTCCCCATAACTCTGAACCATATGACCAAATTGGTTTAATGATGGAGTTATACAGAAGAAAATTATGTTCAAGTCGCATGCCAAATCTTGAGTTGATTAACCAGTGGAGACTTTGTGTTTTAAGTTTCATCTGATTCTTTTTAATTCGATGTGCTTTCGCCAAGTAAGACGCCTGTGTAGGTTAACGCCAAGATAGGTTACATCTTGTGTTTGAGGAATTGTAGTTCCATTTAAGTATACTGGATCACAATTTTTACGGTTTAGTGTAAATGCGACATGCTTAGATTTTCGTTTATTCACTTTCATTCTCCACTTGGATATCCACTCTTCAATTGTTTTAATATGATTGTACAGGTCTGATGTAGCTTTGTCTGGGCAGCGATTACGGCTGATTATAACTGCTTCATCGGCGAACATTGATGTGACGATTCGTGCATTTGTTGGTATATCTGCAGTATATAATTTGTATATTATAGATATTGTAGATCGGACACAGAACACTGCCTTACGGAACACCAGCTTGTATTTCATATTCGTTTGATATGAAATTGTTGAGCCTCACTACAAAAACTCGATTCCAGAATTTTGTGTGAGTTTTGTTTGCTATATTCTCGTAGCTCAAATGCAGTTCTTATTTGGTGGTAATTCTGTTTACTTGTTCTATTGTTCCATGCCTTGATCGATATCCAAACTGATGAACCGGAAATATGTTATTGACTTGCAGATGGTGATTAAATTTAAATAAAATTATCTTTTCAAACAATTTGGAAAAGCATGGAAGCAGACTTATGGGCCTGTAAAAAGAAGCTCTGACTTATCCCACCCTGGTTTCGGAATCATTATTATGACAGATTTTTTCCACTGAGACGGAAAGTAGCCGATTCGAAGAATTGCGTTAGACAATCTTGTAAGAAAAGCTATTGGAAGTTCAATTAACATTTTTGGTACAATAAGGTCAGATTTTCTCAGATTCAGCTGAGTTTGAATAATTCTGTCAATTTCACACATACTGGTTTTTAGCGGATTTGTACTTGGATAAGGTCAGTGGCGGTTTTAGGATTCAACGGGAGGAGGAGGGTAGGGTTTGTCAGAAAACGCTTATTCATTGGTATAATATGTGGCTTCATTTCTTTGTACATTCTATTAGGTCATTAATGAATAATCTATTCTGGTATTGCATGGTTGTTATATCTTATAATACTAGATGTCTACATCAATCCATGACTGACCAGTCCAATCTTGCAAGACGAAGAGGTTTCACTTGGCAAAACATGTCAACTATTTCTTCAGTTGAAATTGCCCAACGCTAACCCGTTGAGTCTGGGCATAGACATATTATCTCGCTTGTAGTTTGCAATCTTTTCAGCAGAGAAAAAGTCCGTTCAATTGTTGCTAGGATCGTCGAAAACAATTGCAACAATATCGCAACATTCGGGAAGAAATTATTGAATTTAGATTTGATGACCTACAATGCCTCAAGTGCAGTCTGGGCTCTCTTAAACTCTGTATTCTAGCAATTATTGTGCCAAAAAATGATTTCTTGTTTGAGCTCGGTTTCGCTGCAATCTTTCGTTTTCATAAATTTTCGCAGCTTCCACGATTTTTTCGACTGTGTGCTTAGTACGATGTGCTGGAATCAAACCCTCTAGAACCAGAATGTCCAGGAATTTCTCTTTGAATCTCAAACCCAATAAAGAAATCGTGAAATCCAGAAAATGATAGTAAATGGTGGCACTGTAAAAAAGTTTGATTAATCATTAGGAACCGGTATTTACTATCGTTTGTCGAGTTTACAATTTTTAAAAATTACCGGAAGTATCCCAATAACGTCATATCTTCGGTGCGAATGTTGGTGCGGTTTTTTGCCAACCATATAAACGAGGAATTTTTAACTCCATTTTTCTCTTTACTGTAACCCTACAATATGAAGCTCTCTAGCTTCCATCAAATATTTCATCCTAATTTCTTCCTGTTTCAAAAAATTACATTTATCAACGCATAATCCAATGTCATTCATACGCTTTGTAATTATCTTATTTTTGATAGACTCCACGGTATACAAAGTAAAGAGCGAATGTGAATGTCGCGAATCCAATAAACAATAATATTTTCCTTGTTGCATTTCATAGCATCAAAATTCACATTTTCTCGCGAGCCCCTGGACCCGCCACCAGATAAGGTACACTTGACTGATAGGGAAGCACAAAATTGTTTGTAGGCGCATTAGATTGGAACACAATTTTCAAATGTACAGCAAATACTTTGACCTTATCTTCATCTGTGCGGACCTAACTCCCGGATTGATATCTAATAGGCGAATCTATCTCTACAGGAGTTTTTAGCATTATTGCATTATGAGATTTCCAGAGTGACAACTAGTTCAAGTAGGAGATTTTAATTTAATTTAATAATTTGCTTTATTCGCCATATATATATACATTTTATAATATTGCTTAAAGCTAGCAACTTTACTGTACTTCATGGAAGCTAGTCGAAAACTAGGAGGGGAAGTACCTGTCAGCACGTAGATGTGCAATATTAGAGGTTTTTTGCCTAAATTTACTTGTAGCACGAGAGATGAGCTCATCAATCGTTTCAACATTTGCTTTTATATGCAAAAGATTTGTTGCATAGAAGTATGGTAGGTCAAATATCATTTTCAAAATTTTGTTTTGGACAGTCTGCAATTTTCTTATATGAGTCTTTGCGCAGCCACCCCATATTTAAGACCCATATAACATAATAGGTAAAAGTATCGCTTTGTAGATGGATAGTTTATTTTGGATCGAGAGTTTTGATCTGCGGTTGATAAACGGGTATAAGATACGTACAGTCTTATTTATTTTGTCAAGGGTTTTACTGGTATGCTCACTGAATAGAAGTTTTTTATATAAAATAACACTGAATTTTCCCATTTAATGATGGAGTTATTAAGTTGAAGCTCTACGCTTGGCAAAAAGACTGGCTTTCTTTTCATTGTGAAATAAATCGCTGTAGTTTTAATGGCATTTACCTAAATTTTCCATTGATAGAAATAAGATGACAGGGAGTCCAATGAGCTTTGTTGCTCATTTTGTACATCTGTGCATGTGTTACCAATACTATAAAGAGCTGTGTCATCCGAAAAAATAAGCGTACTACAACTTTCAAACAAAGAGATGTCGTAAGTATAAATATTATAAAGGATGGGTCCGAGCACAGAACCCTGTGGGACATCAGCACTTATTAGCTTCCTACTGGAGTCAATTCCGTTTAGACTAACATAAAAGTACCTATCAGTTAGAATGCTTTAATATTTAATAATGTAAGTAGGGATATTACAAGATATTAATTTAAAAATCAGGCCATTATGCCAAACTGTATCAAAAGCGGCTTCTATGTCAAGTGTTACCATGCCAACTGACTTTTAAAGAGCCAAGTTCTCCTTGATATATTTAGAGATTTGCTCATTATATTCAAGTATGGTAACAAG